>LUCH01000650.1:114218-179797 GCA_013368495.1 Paragonimus heterotremus | reverse complement strand
ATTCTTGTCCATCGTCTCTCTGGCGTTCGGAGCTTGCTCTTTTGTTCCAAAATGCTGCCTGCGGGTAACATACTACTCATGAGTAGTATACTACTCACACCGAAACTGTCTGTCATACAACAGTAGTATATTTATCGCCGGACCGAAATTCATCGCTAACCATGGGTGACGAGAAATGCTGTTGAAGGAAAATCGCAGAACCTCCATCTTCCATCAAGCCGCGTCTGCTCGTCAAGATGAGCATTCGGGAACAATTACTCCACAGTCACTGTTGTAATATGTAGGCTAGATCTCCGAATAAACAAGCATGTGTGGTTGAGTGTCAAAAACTGACAATCTGTTCTCCATCAATTCACAGAACAGACTCAGACGCTTCACACACATGCACTTGAAGGCTGCTTCTTTGTTTATTTCACGGAAGACGAAGAAAGGATAGTGGGAGGTAGAGGCTGGGGAATAAGACCTTGGTTTAAAGAGACCTGTGGAGTTGGGCTAGGTCTGTTCTGCCGAGTGGTTCTGATGGCTGCGCTTTGGGGCTGCGTGCGCGACATCACCACCTATGTTTACGTCAACGACCCTGCGAGACGCTTCACTGGCATTCGTGATGTCGCGGCTTGTGCCCTCTGTGCTCCTGTTAGACTTCGGTTATTGGGGGATGTTTGAAAGTTTTTAAATCACAGAAAATGTGACTTTTTGGTCTACTGGGGGCGAAATTAGCAACAGGGTAACGTGCGCAGTGCTGTGGGGCTACTGATAGAAATAGAACAAAGAAATACCTGTTGAATTGCAGGGTTAACTCCAGCAGGCTTCTTTCGTTCCCACTTCTTCGAAGAACGCTTTCTGTGTGGCCGTTCGGTGGATTTTGAAGCAGATGATTTGGAAGACGGCTTTTGAGAAATCCAAATGCCCTCAAAGTCTGTGCCTGTGCCTGTGCCAGTGTTAGTCTTTAGGGCGACATCTGGAGTAACGGAGTCCCCGCTTTCTGACACAGACACAGAATCCTGAGTAGACACTCCGAGAACAGAAACAACAGCCTTAATCCCCAACTGTAGCTAACGGTCTGCCATGATTTGTAACTTAGTGTTAGACCGTTGCTCTCGCCTCCACCTCTCTTGCAAAGAGCGATCGAGAGACACGCCTTTCTGTTGGGCGTTAGCGGGTTTCGAAGCCACATATTGCCGTACTAATATTTCAGAGCTAAACATGGCTGGTAAGGTTTCCAAGTGGCGAAGTGAAGTCCCGGTTGCTTGGCACGCATCTTGCTTGTACGTACCAGGTCTGTTATAGTCAGGGAGAAGAATGACACTAAGACCGAGTTGGCTGACCCGGCTAGAGAAGAGTTTGCGGACAGTGGCCTCATAGAACAACGCCCTTTTCTCTGATAGCTTTCGTAGGTCTTTGTCCGACCCCTGTATATATGTGGTTGAGAGAGCAACTGCCTTCCTGGCGGCTGCAACATCAGGGAGGGCACGCGTTATGTGTCAGTTCAATGATTGTGGTTCCAACTTGATTTCAGTTATACCTCCTGGGCGCTCGTCCATCCTACTTCCAGTGAATGAAAGAAAAGGAGACATACAGGTGAGAAGAGCCAAGCGTTTGAATCCGCATGTAATTTGCGTCGGTCCACATTTCATGCACGCGTGACCAATCAGGGGCGAAGCGGCACCCCAACTGTCGCCAAATTTGCGAATCATGCAAGTAAAATTGAAATAATTAGCTGTTATCACTGGCCTTCGGTAAGGCCAGCACGTTTGGATTGATACAGGCAATGTAGGTGTTGTATACAGTTTTGTACGGATATTTTGCACCCTTAACGGTCGAAAGTGCTCACTGCTTCGGTAAGCGTCTGCTGAGTTTAAGCACTGCTAGACCTAATACGAATCACTATCAGCAGGAACAAAGGACATCTAATATAAAACAGTAAGTTTTCAGTATTACAAAATACAGGCTCGACAGAACGGAAAAAGCAGACTCCATAGAACACAAATGACACAACATGTGGTAAATTGGTACGTTATTTGGCAGCTAATGGCATTTCTGATACACGACGCACAAGCAGGGAAGGATTATGAGCAAACGTTGATAACGTGTAACTTTGGGTTAAATTTCGAGTTACCCGCGTAAGGTGTCGGTTGATCTCCCACCGCCTCACCAGCCTCTAGCTGTTGATTTCAACTTCTGAAGTTGTGTTGTTTCGTATATTTGTTATTGTTACTGCAGCGCATCGAAGTTGTACTTCTTTTTCTGTTTCGATTGTCTCGCTGATAAGTTTGGCAGGTTTACGAAGTCTTTTCGTGTCGTGCCGTGTGGATTCAGGCTGGCTTTTCTGAATGAGTTCAACACTATAATGCATGTGGGACAAGTTGTCCCTGTTAGTTATCATTCATCTGTCCCATTGAATCCTATTCATGAGACATCGGAGCGTTTTGACTTTACCGGGTCTGATAGGAGCACTGCCACTTCTCATGTGTATGAACGAACGCGTATATACACTCTCACCGGTTTGCCATATTAACTTCGTTGACTTACTTCTTAGTTGAGAGAGAAACTGTGCAAAAAAAGACATTCACAAAATGGGCCAACGTTTACTTGCGGCGTGTTGGAATGGAAATCAATGACTTATTTATCGACTTGCGTGACGGAAGAATATTGCTCAAATTACTGGAGGTCATTTCCGGTGACAATTTGGTGAGTTTGTATTTTGATTATGTTGCTAAATAAATTCAGCCTAGCCCGACTCCTGGGAGGATGAGAATTCACTGTCTAGAAAATGTGGACAAGTCGCTGTATTTTCTGACAAGTTTGAACGTACATTTGGAAAATGTTGGTGCCCATGACATCGTTGACGGTAATGCTCGGATTACCCTCGGTCTTTTGTGGACAATTATTTTGCGATTCCAAATTCAGGATATAGCTATATCTTCTGCTGTCGACGGTCTGGGGCTTCCAGTTGGCGAAAGACGTTATTCAAAAGATGCACTTCTGCTTTGGTGTCAAATGAAAACAGCAGGCTACAGATATGTAGATGTGCAAAATTTCACGACTAGCTGGAGGGACGGCCTAGCATTCAACGCTTTAATTCACAAGCACAGACCGGATTTAGTTAATTTTGACAGTCTTTCTCCAGATACACCTCTTCAGAATTTGGAGTCGGCATTTTTAACGGCTGAAAAAAAGTTGGGAATCACAAGGCTGTTTGACCCTGAAGACATTTATGTCGAACATCCGGATGAAAAATCAATACTGACGTATGTGGTTACCTATTATCATTACTTCTCCAAATTGAGATCGGAGACTGTTCACGCCCGACGAGCTGCAAACTTCATTACCTATTTTCAGCGAATGCAAAATACATTGGCTTGGTATGAAAAGTGTACTTCTGAGCTTCTGGCTTGGATTTTCAAAACAATTAGCTGGATTGATAACCGAGACTTTCCTCCAACAGTTGAAGAACTTCAGCAACAATTTGCGGAGTTTAAAGACTACCGATTGAAAGAGAAGGCTGAAAAATTCCTTGAAAAGGGTAACCTCGAGATGGAGCTGTTTATACTCCAGGCCAAAATGCGATCGTTGAATTTAAAAGTTTACAAGCCTCCTGCTGGTCTTCAAGTTTCGCAGGTAAATCGTGCTTGGTGTGCGCTAGAAAAATCAGAACATGCCAGAGAGCTTGCGTTACGAGGGGAGCTGATCAGACAACGACGACTACTGCATTTATTCTGCCGATTTGAAAGGAAAGCTAAGTTACGTGAATCGTGGATAATGGATAACCAGAAATTGTTAGAACAACCCGATTACGCTCACGACTTGCGGACCACGGAAGCCGCATTAAAAAAACACGAAGCTTTAGAAACTGATGTGTGTGCATATGTTGACCGAGTTCAGACTGTTTGTCAGCTGGCGGACGAACTCGAAAATTCAAATTTCTTCAAAATTCAATACGTGATCAGCACTCGAAATAATATAAAGGAGTTATGGGAAACACTGCTGGCAAAAATGCGTGAACGTTTTTCTCGCTTGGAGTACAGACGGAAAATTTTTAAACAGTTTTCGGAATGCAGCCATCTTAGGCTTTTGATTGCTTCCCTCCTAGAGAAACTTGATACTAATGAATATGGCGATCACCTTTTTGCTGTTGATGACCTGTTACAACGTCATGAGTTGTTCGAGACTGATATTCGTTCACTGCATCGGAGCATGTCTGTGTTTCTTAGATCCGTTGACGACATTCCAAGTAAATCTGACTTGACTCTTATGGTTGAGACCGATACGCATTTTAAAATTGAGCAAAAACACAACGAACTCCGGGAAGCATATTCTCAATTGGTATCAAAATCAGAAGACAGAAAACACATGTTGAAACTATCTAAAGAACGGTGGGAGCTCATGCTTGATTTAGACGAACAGCACGCTTTCATTGAGTCCCGTATAGGGGTTATCAAGGATCACGCGTTTGAAGATGATTCAAGCGTTTATCGATTGCTCACAAGGCACAAAGCCGAGGAAAGTGAATTGGAAAGTCGAAGGCAGACACTTAATTATATTTTCAGCCGTGTCTCATTTTTGCATGAAAGTAATTGCCCTGCTTCGGAGCAACTGGTGTCTAAGATGGAGGAAGTTAGAGAGTTGTGGGAACCGTTAATTCAGGCCGAAGGTGAAATCAAGCAGAAGTTGTTACTCCGCAAGGACTTTCAAGACTTTCTTGTTGACTGCACTGAAGCTGAAGGGTGGATGAATGAGAAAATGGAAGCATGCAAAAATATTTTGCATAAAGGAGCGCAATGTGACAGTCTCTGCCAAATAGAAACTCTGTTGAGGCACCATTTTGAAACCATGCATGTTGTCGAAGGCTTTTCGTCCACTATTGAGCGGCTAAAATCTAAGATGAGTGACATGCTCGCATGTTCCGAAGAGCCACTGTTTCTCGGTGAGTTTGACAAGCTGATGAATGCTATCAACGGTGAAGAAATTCCAAGGGAATCCATCAGCAGCTATCAAATGGCATCCGGTTGTAAAATAGATAACGTTACTTTGCTGTACAAAAACTTAACGCGTGACTGTATGCGGACGCGGTCTATGCTACTTGATGCCATATCAGTTCACCAACTTTTTCAAATGGCAAGTGATACATACAGCTGGATTGTTACGAAAGACGAATATCTCCATTCGTTAGTCTTCGTGGATTTAGAGTTATCAACAGCTGACTCTAGGTTGAACACACGGGATCGTCTGCAAGGCATGAACGTAATTAAACTGAGGTTTAACAATCTGGAGTTTGAAATGACTAAAGCAGCAGAGCAAGTAAGTAAACCGTTATATTGAGTTGTTACGTGCTGCATTATTTTTCCCTGACAACTTTTAGAAACGCAGTATACGTATTATTGAGGGTTTCGATAAGGTCAGGTCAGATGCTGGCAACTTTTGTACCCGGTAAATGATCACCTAAGCATCCAGGTTTACGTTAATGTTGATTTTTAGGATTGATGCAGGCGCTTAAAAGTTGATGGCTTCTTCATAACAAAAGACCGCATCCGGTATCACATATTTTACTTTCGGGACATGTTTGTGCATAGTCACATGTAGACTACTAAAAATTTGAGTTTGTATTTTCAGGGTGATTTATACTCTGTTGTTAGTCGTATTGGTAGTTCCAACTTGATAAATCAGCATTGTCATCGTCGAGGGCAACCATACATTAGCAGTTCGCGATGGCAATTAATAGCCTACAATAGCGCAAGCCATAACCAGGAAATAAAACAAAGGGATGGGGATCCGGTGACTACTAAAACAGCTATGCCTACACTCAAAACATTTACATATTGCAATCAAACCACAAAATTGTAAGTATCAAATGTTGCGGTCGGAGTCTAAGGCTCTGTTCCAGATAAGCCAATGTAAGTGACTGTTTGATGTTAGGGGAGTGTGAGATTAACGTGCAGTCCTTTATCGGGTGAGCTTTTATCATTGTTGAGTGAGCACTAACGACCGCGCGGGATGTGTACTACAAATGATAAAGTGAATCGAAATGTCACCCACTGATGGATAGAAAGCGACCGTTTTTTATACGGGTCTTCGGGATATGGCTTACTTTTTGAAGGTAATTTGTGGGGTACTCAGTTTTCGTAATCGTATTTTTCCTGTTCGTCCTCTCAGCGATTGAGCTGAACTACCTCCATTCATAATTAAGGTGTTTTCGAAGTGCATTTACCTCCCCTTAATTGGCTGAAAAGGCGAATCAAAAGGAATCCATATATTTTTTGGTTTTAGTGATTGATTAAACCCATTAACTGTAGAACTTAACCGAAAAAACATGATTAGCGCAGATCTGAACGCGTTTGTCATATTGATCATGTTTAGCTAAGGAGCGTATAGTCGTTGTTCACAAAATAAATAATTCGGCTGCTTTTCCGGTAATTTGGGCTTCAAAACCACATTGCAGTGCATAAAATGTACACTCAACTTTTGTAGTCAGCTAGTACTTTACAGTAATCTTTCCATGGTTGGAGCGTTTTGTGAGATGGGAGAAATTTCCTTGTTTCAGATCGATGCTGCTACTCTTGCTGACAGGTTTTCCAAGCCGAATCTGCCGTTTATTTAGTCCACTTAACGCTAACGTTTCTTAGGTATGGTGAGTAACTCAGACGTTTTTTAGTCAGTCAAATCGCCGACAAATTATTCTACGTTTTAATCATTTATGTACCTTTCATACGTGAGATTATTCGTTGTTATCCTTGCGTTTGAGGTTTACGGGTTTTTGGCAGTAATGACCGGTACGACAATGTAGTTGTGGGGTTATGGAAGTGGGGTTGGGAAAAATCAAGTGTGACGTATCTAACAACCTGAATTGTTTATTAAGTGATTTTAGCATATTCCTTCAGATCAAGGTGATTTACATCTAACTAAGATCAATCTTGGTACCTAAAATTGCATTTGCCAACTAGTAAAAAATCCGCTGGGAGATGGAAATACCATTTCTTTAAACTTAAATTTTTTTAAACTTCGATTAGTTTATGCTCCTTTATGTTTACTGTCATATTTGGATTCTGTTGAATTTGGTAGGAGTGTTTAATAGCGATATCTTTCCGGGTTTATCAAACACGCGGATGCTTAGTTTTATGGGACTTATTAGGTCGTATATGTGACGCTCTTAAGTTGCCTTAATGTACGTTGGCGGTTCACATTTGTCCAGGCTCGAATTAAAAAACTTGAGTTCAGCATTCAGCGTTGAAATGAATGAGCATTATTTTTTAAAGAACAGCGTATTATTAGTCCACACTTGGAAAGATAACCAACATTTTACAATTCCTATCAGCATTCTTTACGCCTTCAAATCACAATTCCTTGAGTTCTCAGCTCGGAAGTTTCTAGAATTTGCTAGATAACTTCTACAGTCACTCTCCATAACCCTAGTTTAGTTTGCCTTTCATTCTTACTATTAAGCGTCATAGAAAAGTTTACCTATCCAGGAGGTTAGGATGCGCGCACCAGGTCATCCCGGCAACCACAAAGACAGTTTCCCCTTCATTTAAAATACGATTCGTACTCCAGATAAAAATATAACAGGTTGTGAAAGGATGGTTCATTTCCGTTACTTATAGCGTCTGCACTGTACATACAACCAATGGTAGCCAATTTTTTGAAAACGGTTGCCACAGAATGATCTTGAAAATCTAACGAGCGAGCCTCATTCAAGGACTTGGCCAGACATTCCGAAATTTTATCTAACTGAGAAACAGATTGACGCGTAAGCATTGCTTTAACGTTTGTTTTAGGGCCACGAAATAACGTTTGCCCGTCAGTAATTTACTGCAATCAAGTTTGCGTTTCTGTGTATGTTACTTCACATTGCTGAAAGTTTTGATCAATATTTTACCAAACTTCTGTGAAATTTGCTCATATTTTGATATACTGTTACTTGTAGGTTTTCAGAATCAATAATATGGCATCCAGTCTTATTGACGGCCCGAAAGAAGAGAAACAGTCCTTGTTTAACAATGAGGCGACTGTAGAACGAGTGGTCAATATGCAAAACTACTTGAATACCGCATGGAACCAATTAGCTGACGCTATGGAGGCTGCTCGTGATCGTCTTCTTGGTGATTCCGTCTATACCGATCTGTGCGATGAGTGCTTACACACGTCTGAGTGGATTAAGGATAAAATAAGTCAACTGGAATCTATAGACACGGTTGATGGAGGCAATTTAGATGATGCACTAACCGCTCAAACCCATCTTAAAAATCTAATGAACGATATGAAAGCCATTGAAGCACGAGTAGAAGATATTGATTCTCGGGTGGCTCAAGTGATCAGCCGTGAAGAAGTCACACCTGAAAAACTGCAAGTTAGCCAATCTGCAGATCCGTATTTGTTGTCTAAGGAACAGCCTTTGGATACACTGCTGCAGCGGCAAGTTGATTTGACGAAAGAGTGGATAAATTTGAAAGAGGCCGTAAGATCACGACTGGATCGCGTTTCTGGGAATGAGGAACCGCATATCTTCGTGGCCAAGTTGGACCAGTTCTCGGCTTGGTTGGAGCTGATGAAGGTTGAGCTACTTTGCGGAGAATCTCCGTACTATCTTCAGGTTGGTAGCGTAATGAATACCTTCCTTAGGTTGGCTGACTCATAGTACTTTCTGTGCACGTGCTGATGCTCCTTGCCCAGTAAAAGTCAGTCAGACAAATGACGTTTTTGATCACTCTGGTCCTTTTGTATGAAAATCAGAATATCACACAGTTCATTATATATCACAGTTGTGGGCAAATTACACTCTGATGGATGACGGTGGAGTTAACTGTGGTGTTTAAGTGGGATGCAGATGTAACTCGCGGGACAATTGTCCATTCATGTCTAGAGGTTCACATTCGTTTGTATTTTAAATGACTTGAAAATAATCGGTCGAAGGAAGTGGAGGATTTAGATTGACTGTTTCGGAACACGCACTTCCACTATGAGTGTGCTGAAAATAGCTTCTGACGTTGACAATAGGCGGACAGTGACAGTTGCTCAGTGGGCTTTTGAACCTTGCGGATATTTGTTTAGCGATTCTTCCTGTTTTGATTAATGTTCATTGTCTTCAAAGCTCATCGTGAGGCGATTTCGAGAGGCTTTCTACGAATCTTTCCTTGTAGCCATACTGTGATTATCTCAACCTAACCATCTTCAGGATAACAAGTGAGAGAATAAGCACGGAAGCATAAGCTCTCATGAAGGTTTGGTATCAACAGCATGCCTGTCTCATGGTAAGCGTGTGTGTCACCTTTAAATTGGTACCAAATAACCCTATCCTTCAGCAGATTATGATCTACTAGTGTCTGCTTCTCAAATAGCCTTCGTGACTGGTATCAATCGAGCATATTTCATACAATTTTCAGAGCTTAATGAGACTGAACAAAGCTGCTACGTGTGAAAGTTCCTCATTTAAGTAGCATACCAATGTAAATGTTAATTTATAACAAAATGCCAACCTTTCCTCTAGTCTTATTGGTGCTACGACTAGACTGATTGATTCTGTATAATTAACGTATATCAACAAGACACCAGTTAATTTCATTAATTGATTTACTGAAGCGTGAACAAGCTTGTAATGGGAACATTACCAGTGCTACCGAAATCAAGGTTTTATTATGTTCCCCATTTGATTACCATTAGGTAATTTGCTCGAAGCTAAATGTCTCGTTGGTCGGTCTTGTGTTTCGTGTTTATCAACCATTCTCGAAGTGTAGCTCATTCTGCGGAAACTCACAGTAACGCACTGAGGGGAACAAAAGAAGCAACTAATTCTGGACATGCTTGTGAGCAAAGCTGTATCTACGGTTTCGCGTATTCGTAGCCTACCAGATGATGGGAGTGAGGCGATCACGGCTTGTCGTAGATCGCCTCAAAAACTGAGTGACCCCTAAGAAGCACATTCTGTCTGACCGGATGTATTCAATCGGTCCCGACGTTGTCCGCTCCAGGGGAGACATCATATCACTTGAAACTGAAAAAACGGCTATACGGTTTCCGGTAGGCGATTCCACCGACAGTCTGCCCTTAGACTACGATGATTTATGACACGTTCAGTTGTTCGACATGATCTTTTCGTCATCAAAATTTGCTTCACCTCTAAACGATTTGGAGCAATTTGTGTGGGGCTAATTGAAAGTTTTTTCTGTCCCCAACAAAGCTGAAAGTACGTGAGCGGTTGAAAAATCTTCATTCTTCGTAGATGAGTTCATCCAGTTGAGATTAGCATTCTCTTCATATAGCATCTAATAATACTGATCGGGCGTACGACATTTTTGACGCATATCGACTTTCATCGTTTTGTTAAACCTTTTAGCTTGTTAAGCTTCAGTTTGTAAACCACTACTGTTGCCTGAGCCCAGCTGGCAAACCTAGAAGCGGCACACAGGTTTACTGTCTTTGTGCACTGTTATGTTCGTAGCATTTCCAGTCCCTCTGTACATCAGTTTATCAAGTGATAGTCACGCCATTTACCGGTTGTACGCTAGGAAGTTTGGACCTCTGTCTAATTTTTCATAAACGAGCAGCTTAAAGTTTACGTGTAGTGTATCATGCCGAATGACAACACCGGTTTTTTTGTTCTACAGACCAGCAAACAAACTTGTTTTGCTACCATTTATTGGCTTCATCATTGTATCGGTGATAATGCATGTAAACTGTGGTTTGTCAGATCAGTCGTATTGTAGTATTCATCACGTAACCTGCTTGCATTTCTACGCTTATCAGTTCAACGTTTACTCACCGGAATGTATACTTTCAATAGAGTTCAAATAGGGGCAATGAACGTTGTTTTACCTATGGAACTGTTGTGGGATCCAAGAGACCACATGCTATGAAATACGTTCTACTTATTCAAGGTTACTTGTGGGTTGCATATATAGTCATCTTATTCTCACCTGTGCTACAAACTGATATATCCTGCCGTCTCTCTCTGTTCCAGGAAACAGAACGTCGCTTGTTAGCACACGAGCAAAATTTATTGGAACTGGATGAACGACAACTAGAAATGCAAGAGTTGTTGAACGACGGTCGCGCGATTGCCAGGAAGCAGTACGATATGTCACATACAGAGTTGGAGAAACGACTGGAAGATCTGGAAGGTGAATGGAAACTGATAAAGACTGCGGTTGCTGAGCGGGGCGCTTTGCTCCGCAGCCGGTATTCGTTACAGGTTTGTTCGGTTAATTGTTTGCATTCCGATTTCCATTGGTCTTGATGGCGTACGTGACGAATTCTTCCAGATGCCGACGACATCATTTCGAAATTGCGCCAAACATTAGAAGTTTTAAGCCTGAAGTACTTTTTTCAGTTTGTTGATATGTGGCAGTTCTCTTAATTGTGCACCCACAGACTCTTTCCACTTCTGGTATTGTGCGTAACATGCGCCTTACAAGATATTCGACTGTCATATGTTGCAATGAGTGTATGAGTAGTACCAGTGAATAATTGCGTACACTCGGTTCAATACTGCTAGTTCCACTCATAAAGGCAGGGACCAAATGAACAAAGTTGTTCACGTAGCTCATCTGATAACAGACGAAAGCAGTTTACGGTAAGCGAGTTAACAATCAGGCAACGGTAGGATGACGAAGGATGAAGTCAGCAATACACCAGTGGGAAACGAACCATAGTTCATCAGTCGGAACAAAACAGTCGTTCACAGGACAATGGAAAGGGTGTTTGCTCTTAACCTGGACTGCACTGAGTTACTGAAGTTGTTGGGGACCATCGTCGACTCTAAGTTAGTTAGATGAAAATATTCAGAGAGGGACTGATAAATTTATGAGACTTTGTGAAGCTGATGCTTTACTAAAACTATTTAGTGCGTCCATATTTGAAACTCTGATTCTTCCAAGTACACTTGATAGATACTCCTAATTACGCTTAAGACTTTTCATGCAAGCATGTAAACAGTGATGAAGAGTGTTGGTTTGACACGCAGAATTATATTTATGTAGGTTCAACTCGTGCTTTCAGAACATCCATTTGTTCGTTCGCCTGTTATTCTATTTATTTCGTTGTGGCCGTGAGGCTGGCAAAGGGGTGGTGTGACTCGAAGCGAATCGAACATCAACGAGGACGTTCAATAAACTATAAAGAAAATACCAAAGGATGTAAAGGATAAATTAATTCTAAGCAGAGTAACCAGAAATTTTAGGACTATATGCACTCCAGTGACTGCAGCACATTGCCATCTCAAACAGAGTTTCTAACCAGTCATTTTAATGGTTACGAAGAGCCCAACCGGGCAAGCGAGACCTACCCACTTTACTCGCCAGGGCAATTTCGGCCCGCATATTTCATGACCACGTCGTTATTTGGTCACCCCGAATTTTTGCTGAGCTGTTGGTGTTCTTAGTAAATAGTGCCTGATGCGGAAGACGCTCGGCTAGTTTACGGAGCATTTGATCTAACCATAACAGTCTACATTCTGATTAGTTTAACAATTGATAACGTGTCCAGAGCATTTTGAACTACGCACCTACTCACACGATCACCTTACTGTAGTCAGACCAATTAGCAAAGACGACAGTGGCCAAATACAGCATATCTGTTTCTATATTCGGCATGGAGCAAAACAAGGTGCACACAAGCAGTATATACACTCTCTTTTAACAATCACTTGACTGATTTTAGACACTACAGATGACGCAGGTTGGTGCAGGCAAACGTGACTTTACTTTTACCACAGATATCTCACCAGCAATGTTAAAGGCTGACGAGATAGTACTACCCAAGTATGTGAAATGGTCTACAGTCTGAAACCGATTGAAGTAGCAGTGACAGCAACAAAAACTCATCAACACAACTCTGGTGGACTTTTCGGTCGTTCAATTCGAAAAGAGACTGTTGCGTCAAAGTTTACTCTAGGTTCAGTTCATAAGTAGTGCATGTTATCATGCGCAGTAGGTTTACGACCATTATCGTTTGTGAGACAATCGCGGTGGGTTCTGCTCATCTGAACCCACACAACATATTACGAAATCATCGCATTTGACCCTTAAATTGCCATAACTGTCGAGTAGTTTTCAGCTGCCACCGTAAGTCTCAAACAACTCATTGGTTGTCATGAACTGTTTGTCACACATTTCACAATCGACAGGTTGCCGTCGAATGTGCCACGTATTTTCAGTGTCAAGCGATATTGTTACAAAGTTATGTGTGTACAGCATATGTTGACGACAGTTCGACCTAAGGGATACTGTGTGAATGTAGCCATTAGACTGTCTTGGATGACTAATGCTTATTGGAAGTCTTCCACTCCATGTGTTTTGACATAACCAGCATAAATTACAAACGCAGGGCGTTGTTCTCAAAAGAGCTATATAGTGTTAAACTTCAAGTTATTTCTTCCTTACCTCCGACGGCTCTCCCCCCAATTTTCCTTTCGTGCTGTTCACAAAGTCGTCGAAGTGAGAGGTATTCCGTTCCATGGGCCGGTCTATCAGTTGGGGTGTAAGCATCACTGTGCGTATACAGTCGTGCTCAGCGACGCCTACGCAATTCATGTTCAGCAAAACAACTTATTTGAATTCCAGTGCATTTCACTGAGCACAGGCAATGATTATCACTCTCGATCAGTTATATTGCCCGTAAGCAGAGTGGCAAATTTGCTGAGTTATGTAAGACCCAACTGTGAAAAGCCCTGGGCCTTGGCTAGGGTCTCTCTATTGTCGCCATGTTCATCGTCACCATTATCATCATTTCCAAGTCTGAGCCTCATCTGTGGATACAATGGCCCGGACTACTGTCGGTCTCGAGAATGGTCCACGAAGTTGCAGAGTAATGAGTAAGTACGAACGTATAATGGATCGAAGGAATGGAACAAAAAGAAACAAACAGGAACAGTTGGATTTTATGGAAAAATAAGAGTCAACAAGCTTTCGGATACTGGCTTTCCACTGGCTTTGACACAATGCCGTGTCAGAGAGTGCTGCCATCCATAGGTGTGGATCGTCTCAAACTCCCCAACGGAGCGGACGACACCTAGTAACTTTGCTGAGCAGGATGGATAAGTCTCTCATAGCCCGTAATTGTTTCGTTTCTTTGCCGATTTGCAGTTTCTTCTGATCGTCGGCAGCTACATTGAACGATGCGTGGTGCGGTGGAGGTTCCGTTGACATGCAGTGTACATGACCCGACCAGCACATACTTGCACATTTCCCAAATAAGTATCAACAGACTGCCCTGTTACTCACACGGTCACTCCATTTGATACAAGCTAATTGGCTAAGACAGCGGTGATCAAATACCGGGGATCAATGTCCATCTTTCACACGGCTGGTTAATAATGTTGGTGACAGAAACATCTGAACTCTTACAGAAAGCGGAGACTGGGTTTTATTTCGACATGTAATAAAATGATTGCGATTGATGAACTTGTTTACGTGATATCCTTAAAAAGTTGTAGAAATTTTATCCTAATCGTGTAAACGAATGTTCTAACACTTTACCCAGTGACAGCTCCGGTGGGGAACGAATGAGGTAGACGAGCGCATCCATAGTGCATCCTAATCAATACTAGGCACACACCCGTGGGTCATTTTGCACGTTCAGTGATTACTTTTTCCAACACTGTCAGTTCCATCAAGGTGCACGTTATTTATCGGAAATCTCAAGTACCCTACTTTAAAAGTGTTGTGATACTGTTAGTTTATAGGCCATCAGAAATCTGGTATTTCTCAATTCACTTAGATTGTAGGTTTGCTAACGGTTAGGCTAATGAGTTTAGCGCATTCTTCTGGTAGTATAGGTAATAGATAATCTAGATTATCTGATTTATCTGCTATCGGTTTGAATAAGTTTGTATTTTTTGGCGCGCGATGTGTACTTGCGGTTTGCTGCAGCACCCATCACGATGAAGTAGACGGACATTAAATTTTGTAAAATCAACTCATATTGGTCTTGTCACAGCTTCTTGATTCGATAAGTGCTTGCTGTATTTGGTCGGTCTTTTTGGCACTGGTTGAGGTGTTCTACTTCTAACCCTTTAGCTGGACAATTCAGTCAGGCATAGTAAGTAATCTGCCGCGAATCCCTCATTGAAGTATAACCGTGAGCAGTTTTTGAATGAGTAACTCTTAAAACCGAACTGACCATCGATGTTGGATTCTACTCTATTCTCGACTGCACAGCTGTTGTAACAATGAATATAAGTGGTCTTGAAACACATCAAAGTTTGACCTACAAAACCTGTGAGATGATACCATTTTAAATGAAAGGGTTGATAATGTTACGCTTTAACACAATGGTTAACTAAAAACTACTTCCAGTCGTAACTAGTAAACGACGTTCATATTAGTTGTTCGAGGCACCTAAACGAGTTCTAGTTGACTGTTTATGACAAGTGGACGTGATTTTTCTGATAAAGTTAAACAAATTGATGGTTGCAATTTTTGAGAATTAATTAGAATAATTTCATTTCTGACGGCCAACATACCTTCAACTGCTTTTGAAATGTAGGACGCAGAATGACTCTATGCGGTCCCTTCTGTTCTTCGACTTGAAAGGATGAACTGTTCTTATGGAGGTGCCGAACACAGTTGTGTTTTCATAATCGTTGTATCCATCAGTTAACCCTCATCAGTTCAGGTGATACCATGGACAATGAAGCAACTCGTCGGAGCGTATTTCGAAAATTCAGGAATCGAGTCGACTTGGTTTAACTGCTGAAAGTACACAGTCTGCTTTCTTTACGAAGTGAATGTTAGTGTATAATCACTGTATCGCGCGCCAGTCTTTGAATCCATTACCGGTTGCATAAACTGACGAAGTTACTAAGTAGCTGTATGATTGTGAACCATTAACATATCGATAACTGTGTTGCGTAGCATCGACATTTGTCATCATTTAGATGAGAAGCTCCTCATCAACCCAACTTGCTGTTCGGAAGTGCCTTCCAGTACGGTACCACGTTGCATTTAGTAATTTGTCTGCACTGAAGTGACTACTAAGTTGCTTGTTCTTCTCTGATATTATCTTTGTAAATGCTTTTACTTCGCACTTGTGACCGACAGTACCCAGGGTAACAGTGACGGCTAGCCAATATTTAGATCAACTGCTTGTGTACTTGATTATTCTTTCAAACACACACAAGGTTCACTCGCTGTTACAGTTTTGATCAGCCCTCTGCAAGTTAATGATTCTGACTGCAACTAGTCGGCTTCACGACAGGTGACTTCGTTGGCCATTAACAACATTTGCTCTATATCTAAGTCACTCCCCATGTTGAGAATCGTTTTAATTCAAACAATCTTTCTATACCGAATGACGGACTATTTATTTTGGTTTCCGTTGCTGCTGTTTACTTTGCCTACTCACTCACAGCAATTTCCTTCACGGCATTCAAGGAAAAAGTTTAAATAGTTAGCTCTAGACGAAGACGCGGTGGAGTGGTTAACGTTATTACAATGCTTCCAGAGTGAAACGTTACTGGTAGTCTAGTTTGGGATGAAGGTTGAAGAGTAACTAGTCACCTGAAAGGGTTGTTTGCATTTCCTCCTTACCTGTAAGGACACTCATTTTCTGCCTCATAGAATGTACTTCATCAGAGTCAGCAAGTTATCCATACTCCAGCAGCACATACATTTAGATTACTCTGAGGCTTTGCACTCTCTGTTGTGCTGTGCATAACACGCCAAATTTTCATATCCTCCGCCTAAAGTCAAATTTTGAAAAGTTGACGTGAGTGCTCTTAAACTTGCTAATGAAACCATTGGAAAAAATAACCACGAGTACAGAAAAATTCTTACATCCCACATTTTAGAATTTGTTGACAAAGATATGATCTTTTGGTTGTCGAGCGTCTACGACTGAAACTAAACGGTCACTTTAGTAACTCTGTTGTTGTGTTGTTTTTTTAGTACTTTTTCAGTGAAGCCTCTTTGTTGGACGTCATTTTAAATCAGCAAAATGCGTTTCTGTCAAAAATGGAGATACCGGTGAGTTTTCTCGGTTCGTTTTGAAACCACATTTACAATAAAGTTCCGGATGTTTTATTTTGACAAGTCGCATATCGCTGTTTGTTGTTTGACCATTTTATCAGTTACTATTTTATACTGTACAATGCCCTTTACATGATGGAACAGTATGTGTTCGATTTGTTCCAGGATGAATTTGCTTTCTGTGAATGAAACATTTACATCGACATTTAATGAACCACTGGATCATTTGATGGATTCCATGACACAATTGGTTAGATGGGTCACTGGGTGTAAGCGTTATATTTTTGAGCTCCAGACGTGACTTCGTAATCTAGCTAGTGGAGCGCTTGCTACGTTTGGGCATATCAGTTTTTCGAAATCGGTCCAATGCCCAAGTTTATCGCAACTGGTTCTTATCTAAATTATGTGATTTGCTACACTACTTATGAGTAATAAAAATCAATACTACATGGAAGCTGAGTTCCGGTTCCCCGTACTGCTACAGTCTAGGTTTAAGCATGCTGACGACAGTCGGTGTGACGACAGTTGGTGTGTCATACGGTCTTGAACACCTGTTACTACTAAAGCAATAATGTTCACATCTTTTGTTTTAATGGTCAAATGACCGTATTTTTGTGCTAATTTTGAGAGGTGTTTATACATAGTAATGCAAAACGGTTTGCCCTTCTACCAAGCTGAATGGAGTGGAAGGAACGTGGGGTTCATGAGTTGAATTTTTTCTTGCTCAGTCACAGTTATTGATTCCGTAGATTATTGTCAATCACTGGTATGAGAAGTCAGATATGATCGCACTCATTCCATTTTAGGTGCGCATCGGAAGTTTATGACGAGTGGTTAACATAGTCTTGGTGAACTTGAACAATTTCACTTGTACGAAATCTGCGAGGTATGCGTCACATGTATACGATCATTCTATCCGAGGTTTGCGTACATGAGTCATGGAAAGTTCAACGTTTTGACTAGTTTTGAGCGCACAGTGGTGGAGTACAGGCGAATTGCAATGGCCTCTGCAATTGACAGTATACGACCTTTGACCTGTTCCAATTGTATCCCACATATTCGTTAGATTGGCTTGAACCATTCGGTCTGATTAACCAGATGGTTTGACTCGATCGGATGCTTAGCGACTGCAGACGAACAGGGCCTCATCGATCCTCTCGTCAGTCACACCGGCTGGTGTTTCCAAATGCGTTCGGATAATCACCGTGTTGTACGGCCTATGTATCTTGCTCCACAGGACCAACCAACCGGTAAACACAAAAAGAGGCGGCATGAAGAGGCAATATATATTTCAAATAGGAACGCAATACTGGCATGGAGGTAAACTGGACGCGTAGTTGAGCTGCGAAATACGTTTTATTGATTGTTACATTAAGCTTCTTGGTTGCGGTTTCAGCGACAACATCACCCTAGAAGGACAAGGAAATATAAACAAACTTTTTGTCTACAGTTTGTGGTTTATCCACCTTAGCGCTTATTAGCATATTTTTATGAATAACTTGTTCCGCATGGCCATTTTAAATGGGTGTATTAAATATGAACTGTCTTCCCTCTTCGATGCTGTAGCTCGAGCATATTTTCGTGGCCCTATCTACCAGACATCAGATTAGATTTCTCTTTTGTCTTAATGGTACGAAACTATTGAAGTTTGTATACTGGCTCGTCCAACCTGTCTTACGATACACCTTTCGTTGTATCGTGCTATCCATGCGTCGAAACATGAGCATGTTTTAGAACGCTATACCTGTGGATGACTCGGGTTCTAGGGTAAAATGAATATTCCTATGCACAGAGTTGAAATGAGCCAGTATTCCATTGAGGCTTTTCGATTCATCTGCCACACAGATGATATCGTCTACATAACGCTTGTAAAGGACGACTAATTTTATCTGATCAGCTAATGAACTACACTCTAGTTTTGCCATCTGCCGAAGACATGCAGACCATGCTGGACAGGTTGAGCGACCGAGCTGGTTTGTATGGAATGCGCTTTGCACCTTCAAAGTGCAAAGTGTTGCTTCAAGACTGGGGCATTTCCACTCCTACCTTCTTTATTGCAGGTAATCCGCTTGAGACTGTGAACAGTTTCACATATTTGGGTAGCACTATCTCGTCAGCCTGTAATATTGCTGATGAGATATCAGCAAGGATAGCAAAGGCACGAGTTGCCTTTGCCAAACTGCATCACCTGTGGCGTCGAAAAGACGTCCGGCTGTCACTGAAAGGAAGGGTGTTATAATGCCTGTGTGCGCTCCATTTTGCTTTATGGTTCGGAAACGTGGCCTGTTCACAAAGAAGATATAAACAAACTTGCTGTGTTTGACCATCGTTGTCTCCGCCAATTGGCCCATATTAAGTGGACTGATTGCGTGAGCAATGTGGCAGTTCGCCGGCGCGTATTCCGGAATGCTCGGGATGCGCGATCAGTTGGTCAACTAATTACGTTGCACAGCCTGAGATGGTTGGGTCATGTTCTCTGTATGCCAGCTGAGCGTTTACCGTACCGGGCATTATATACTGAGACCACCAACAATTGGGTAAAACCGCGTGGTGGTCAAGCAACAACGTGGTCACGAAATATGAAGACCTTGACTGCTCCATTGAGCAAAGTGGGTAGGTGTCGCCTGCCTGGATGGGGTCCTCGTGATCACTCAAACCACTGGTTAGAGACGCTATCCGAGATGGCGATGTGTCGCAGTCAATGGCGTACCTGTATCCATACCATTTCTAGTTCTTCCGCTTAGTCTTCTTTTGATAATGTTCAACCTTCTTAGTAACGTTTTCTTCTAGGATATTCCACGTCACTGTTGAGGTGAGCGGCGGCCCGAGCCACAGTACCATTTGGTCAGGCTCATGGCTGTTATGATGATGATGATGATGATGCCATAAAGATATCAACTAACAATGAGCCTATTGGCGATACCAGTGCTACTCCTTGCTTTTGACGGTATAGCTTCCCGAAGAACTTAAACTGAACGTTGTACGTGCACCGATAAAGTAACTCCTTTAGTTCTTCTACTAATATTCCAACGTTGATGTTACTTTCAATATACTGTCCGAGAAACTCAACCGTTTCATTGAATGGGGTATTTGTGAAGAGAGCTGTGACGTCAAGCGAGAATAAAGGTCTGCCTAGTACGTTCAGCTGCTTTAGTATTTCAACAAATTCGAAGGAACCTCTCACTTCTTTACACGTTGTGATCACGTGAAACCGTTAAATGATTTCAATCCAGTTTGAGCAAAGTATCAAGCAACCCACATTTTTGTTTTCAACTAAGAGAAGAGTACGTTGATTTTGTTACTGAAAACTTCTCATAAACAACAGTCACCATGCTTCCCTTGTGTTAAGTTTCCTGGTGTAGCACTTCAGCCCAACCATTCTTGGTTGCTCAACCTAAATGTGATTTCCTATGAATTATGCCCTCTTGCGTGTTATCGATCGTTTTGTGTTGCTTATCGAATGCGCTTGTCCATTGTCCTTTTTGTGGGTCTGTCACCTAAAGACTTTCGAAAATGTTTCGCCATATCACGAGTCGTTCTTTACCTACTGGTTAACCGTTTATTTCATTATTGACAACAGTACATTAAGAGTTGACTTCATCGTCATATAATCACGTCAAACGCTGGTTTATAAATAAGGCAAGTAGACGTTTAGGATTTGATGTACGATAATCTCATGGTTAAACTGAAGCATTAATTACCGAACAGCACACAGGTAAATGATTTGCTAGAGGAAATTAGATCAAGTCTATATTACGAGTCTTTTTTGGCAGTTTTTATTGTTTCGCTTGACTACTTATTCAGGCTTTCCAGTTCACACACAGATCAGTCAAACAATCGTAGAACTCATGCCTGTTCATCCGATTAGCCCTATGTTCATCGAGAGGTTGTGTTAGTCATGAAGCCCGAAGTCAATGTGACAAAAGCTATCTAGGCTTCAGTTCGTCAAGCCATCAGCTTACTAGCCCTGATATTATATCATTAAACTGAGAGTTTGTTGATGATGGCGTAACGCGTGATTCTTACACAATGGCTTAACTATTTATAACCATAGGTTTTTTGGACGGAAATTTCTTTCCCTCTAATATATTCATTATGAATAACTCTTGCGTTTGACCGCGATCTGAAAACATGAGCCTTGTGCGGTTCTTCATCTTGGATGGTTTTTGTATAATAAGGGCGCATATAGTCAACCCATTATTTCAGCATTCTGTCATATAGTGATGGTATTGATAATTTTATGGCTCTGTAGGTTTCATGGATTATCAGGTCATGTGGACTGAACCGGAGATTGTTCGGCTGTACTAAATTTGATTGCATGTTCCAAAATTTATTGCCAGAATATGTCACTTTACGCATGGAGATATCAAGCAAAATAACAGTTGACCGTTAATTTTCCCATTCGCAGATATGACCCATCAACAGACGACGCCTTTAAGACGATTTTATTAAGTCGCCTCAGTGCAAGCATATTGGTCATCCATCTCCGGCTTAGCAATAAATCCAGAGTGAGCGGGTAAAACACGAATGGGTAGCTTTATTCGGCCAAATGTCTTTGTTAGACTGTCTTGCGCACGTGGTTGAACAGATGACTGCGGATAGAATAGTGATGAGTTAGCTTAAGCTGCTCAGCCTGGGGACAGTTTTATCTCATTGCACATATTTACTTGGAGGAATACAAACACCTTAGGGGCTAACTTGTCCTAGCCTAGATGCGTAGGCACGTAGCTGGCTTGGACTAATTGTTTTTCGCAATTATTCCTTCTCAGTGGAGTACTTAGCAAGAATTGGAATGCATTAATCGTCGCTGAAACCATGTAGAAATTACGCGGTTTTTAGTAAGAAATGGAAGTCTATTGGTTCTGAGTGTTTAGGTTGGAGGATAGGGTGATTTGTGGACCTCATTCATATCGTGTCATTAAAAATACTGGGCACTGAGGCGAGACGTAAAGTCTGGAATATTTTGGTATGTGATGACCAAAACGGTGTTTTTTAGTCTTTTGGATGGATTCCAGTTATCCATACTATCTCAGTTTAAAGTACGGGGGAACTAGAAAGGATTTGGTTGTGGATAGATACTACTGTTCAGATTTTTAACTCCAAATCCTGCGATTCACGGAGTTATGTGTCACCTTTGATGTCTGTTTGTGGCTGTTGATCAGATACTACTCTTGAAGTGAACTACTCTGTGACTTCTTCAGATGTCTCGGTTGTGTGCATGCTGTTATGCTTCTTCGTTCGACCATCAGCTTCGAAATCCGTCACTCTATTGTTCCGCACGGATGTTTTCGTCAATATACTGCCATCCCGTTGACCGTGACCTCGTGGCCCAGTTGGAAAGTGCTTGGACGATAATCTGCCATTTATTCAAGAGCCATGGGTTCGATTATCTGGTGTGCGTGATGCTGGTGAAACCCAAGTAGGTCGAAAGAGCTGTCCACCACTTCGCTGGTAGTCACTAGGAGCAACCGTTTGCAAAACTTCTTTCTCAACCCATTCTGGGGCTGTGGTGGATGCTTGGTCGTTTGTAGGCTGACCACAAAACGGCTGGTTGCTGTCAGCCAATGAGCGAAAAGAAGCGCAACGACCAAGGAAAATACTGTCGTCCTCGTTAGCCCTCATCAAAAACTTTGACAAATACTGTTCCTTTGTCCCATCATCGTATGTACAAGTGTGCGTTCACAGTCCGTCCGGCAGTGTATCACCGTTCTCTTAGCTGACGGGCGTATCCATCGGTTTTCTAGCTGCTGTCTTTCTCTGCTCCCGACCATTCAGTCGACAGTCACTGGTGTAAGGATAGAGCGAGACGTTGCCAGTCCCTACTACTATCGTACCAGCGTATCACGGACGCAATCACGCGCACATGATTCGTAACATAACTGGTGATTGGTTAGGTTATTCCACACAAACTCGTCAAGCCACAAGGAACACCATTCTGGTTTGATACGTTGGCCACATTCAGTCCCATCTTCTGGACCATCTTTTCTGCATGCACACTCTAATCCCAAAAGATGAGACCTCGTTGTTAGCGTGGCTGTGCTTTGCCAGGATATCGGGAAGAGCGCTAAATTGTCAACGTTGTGTGAGACAGAACCTATATTTTATTTTCCGTTTCCGCGAGTGACACTTTTTACGAATTGTAGTGTGTTGACACCTTCAGTATCTTCTGGGGTTAAAGTAACTGGAAGTGCAAGGTTTACACTCCAAACGAATGAGTTCCATTGGTGATTTATTTGACATCGAACCATGAATTGTACTAATTACCAACAACTTCCTGAAAGAGAAAGCTGAAAATATTTGGGCCTCAGTGAGTGGCCTTTTGTGCGAAGTCCAAAATTCCTTTCTCAAACTCAGTGACAATTTCATCTATAGCAAACTGATAGTTGTACAGGTTTATGGGGGACGCAATCTTCCAGGCAATCTCATCGACGGTGGAAGAGTTTTGGTTGTTTCGCCAATAGCTGCAAAAGTCACCACTAGACTGGAACATACAAATCAGATGCTTTCTATAACCCTGCTAAATCTGCTCCGTTTTCTCGCTTAGCTGCCGATAAATGTACGTCGTCTGCAATCAGTTGCTTCTTGATAAAACGCCAGCTGTAAACTCCGTGAAGAATATTAAGATCGATAATTTGAAGCAGCGTTCCACCCGAAGGTTGCTACTGTAATGCGTCCGGAACCGATAAACACTGACCTTTCAACTCGACTTATGCAAAATCTCCTCATTTTAAGCTATTTAGCGCCAAATTTTGTTGCGTGCAATAGACTAACTAAGTGCCCGGGTTCACTATCTTTGTTAGTATTTCCAGAGGTCTTCAAATTGTGTGCATCAGTATGCAAGCGTGTGAGTATTGGATTCCTCACTTAGTCGATAAGCCATCTAATAGAATTGCAAAAAGGTGTTAAAAACTGGTCACGTTGAGTTTGAAAATCGTAACGGCGGAGGGAGGTTAAATAATCACAGAAACATGAATAGTACAAACTGATAAAAGTTAGATTTGTTGGCCGAGCCGAACAATACTGTTGGTTTGCTTTGTGCTGGCAAATCGTACTTCACAACCTTTGCGGTGGCTCTTTCGAAAAGGAGAGAAAGTGCTTTGATATGCAATTTCAGGCGATCTAACAGGGATTTTTGTTTCGTACGTGACAGTCACTTATCACCGCTGGAAGTTCATTGGCCATCTGATGAATTCTTTCTATTGAATTTCTCGTCCCGATAAAATTGTCTATACCAACATTACATCTCACCATTCCTGTTATCAATACAACAGTTTCCTTCGTTTTTGTTTCGTATGTTGGTTGTATAGTCTTTTTATAGTTTTTTTTTATCAAACCGAATCAATGGTTGTGCGTTAACGGCTGCATAAGTTTTAGTTGCGAGTGGAGGTCTTTTTGAAACGGCTTTGATTTCATTCACTTAAACTAGTAGGCTTCTGTGCCTCGCAGATTGTCAGATCGTTCCTGTTGCTTAATTGTGGTCACTGGCGTCTGAGGCGGTAAGATCACAGGTTGCTTATGAACCATGGTAAACTGGTCAGTTTGCTCAGAGTGTGCTGATGGAGCCGTTTAACCGATTGCAGATAAAAGTATGCGTATATGCCCCATGTTTAGCACACTAGTAATCTTTTAATTATGTGGATGTCAGTGCGAATCGATTGGGAACGTTTCTCAAAACACTTGCGTTAGTCACGGCAAAGGTGTTCTTACATGTTTTAACATCAGGTGACAGATTAGAATAAAATGAGGTCTTGTCAGTATTCATTGAACCAAGAATCGTCTGACGGTTGTTTTGGTTTCAGCCCGCTTCATGTACTAACCAGCGGGATATAAACGGACACGGGAAACTGACAGCTAACAATTCCTAGACGTATTTGTTCCATTAATAGTTGCTACTACTTGATAAGTATTGCACACTATCTCCTTAGAGTTTGCTTACCTTCCGTCTGTGGTATGTCTGTCCGTTTTGAATAACTTTTACTCATTGAAAATACTTGCTCCACGTTGTTGTCCTGTCGATCCAGATTGACCGTCAATCGGCTGGTAGTTGGCATTTGGATAGTCTATTTCTATATGTATGTAAATTTGGATGACTTCCATCAAAACAAAAAAAATGTATAATCATGAAGGATGAGAGTAATTAGAAAACATGACTATCGCCTAAACATAGGTTGTTTATTTTGCTGGAGTGCCATATGTGATAACGTATCTAATGAGCGATTCCCATAATCACACAATACACGGATGTCGTCAGCAAACCCGACAACATTTAACAGGTTGTAACGGTCAGGTCTGCAGATTCAAGAACTTAGTTGTAGCGACCAGATTTTTTACGTATTCTTTCTCAGCAGCCGGTTCTGTACTATACCTAACCAGTGTATTCTACAGGGTGCGTAATTTTTATTCGAAGCACATCACTGTCTAAAGTGGAGTGATACTCAGTTTTGCCACATTTTCTCTGCTCACATTTTCCGTTACCAACACTTATCAAGACTGCTCCATCTGTGATGCATGGTCTTACTTTAAATGTCTCCACTTTGTGACTGAATTGCTTGTCCTGTGAAATGTGTTTGGTTCAAATGTGAAATATCACCATAGTAAACACCATTATCTCTTATGTCCGAGGTTACTACCGAATCCTAAACTCTCCGCCTATTCCAAATGCCTGCCGAGTTATGATGGATTTTTCTCGATACACACGACTATGTTGCATTACGTGTTGACCATCACTCACAACCGGTTACAATTTTTACACTTCGACCAAATATTTAGTCGGAACTGTGCGATGGGAAGTATTGCAGGACTCAGCCCTCACCACCAAGGTGTATCTTGTCTAGTGTTTACATTTTTGTCATTTCTAGGGGTAAAACTGCGATCCATGTGTTTATGAAGTGACGTGCTTTGGCTGGTCCGTTGTCTTCGCATTCGACATGACAAAATGAACATATTTAGACGTTTCAGCTCTATGTCTACAAGTAGCAGGGTTTATTTTGTTAGGATGCTGTTATTTATTCACCTACCGCCCACATAAATTCTGCTTTTTATGCTTGTAGTTTATATCGATTTTTTGATAGTTGGTGGTCGAGGGTGTTTGTGGATCAACCGAAATGACCGATTGGTTTATTTTAAACACTAGAGCGACCCAGGTGCCTTTTTAACGACCTAGTTTATATTAGAGGCTCACAACGCATTTTACAGTTGATTCCATTTGTTAAATTTCTACGGGCTTTTTTTCATAACGTTATTTACTATAGTTGATCAAATCCAGGGAAAGTTGGACCAATAACTTTTGTGCAATCGCGTTCTCAGTTTGCGTGCCCATTTAAACAATCAACCCACCATTTAGATTACAGTTCGACTGGCTGCCTATCATCACTCTGCTCTGACGATTCAGTGTATACACGGATACCTACACGCGAGCACTAGTGCATTTGAGAAGTTGTTGATTGTGAGCCAGTCTGCTGCCTGTGTCAGCACGATAAGTGTTAATATGGTTGACAGCTCAGCGACCCTCAGCGATAATAGACATTATGCAATTGAACGGTCGCGGAATCTTAGTCATATCCAAAGAAGTATCTCCTGGCAAATTTAAAGTCATAGTTTTTGGACGAGGCTGGAAGAGCAATGTTTAAGCTGAAACGATTTTGATGGAAGTCTATAGTAGTCTTTTTTTTTATTTCAACCGTATGCATGGTTAAGGCGTTGTGGAACAGCCTTACAAAAAGAATTATGATTATTTGCTTCCCAAACAACCATAGCGATTACGTTCATTTTGTGCGCGGTGTGCTGTAACTGTATCGTTGCGACAAAGATTGAACTAACATCTCTGCAATTCTCTGCAGCGGGAGCGGTTTGTTCATTTCTGTGGGCTATCGTCCCAGTGGGTCAGAGATGAATCGGTCGTATTGATCCCGTGATTTTTTTGTCAGATTTAATGTTGTGTCATGCAACTGGATGCGTTTTAGTCCTTAAAGTTCACAGAACGCAAAATAATTACGAATTTATGTTTGTCAACTATGTCAAGTTCTATGGAGTGGTCGGTCTTTTTTGGTGTCAATTTCATTGGCTAAACATGCTTCATGAAAACTGGCTTAAGATACGATTTACCCAAGTTTTTAAATCTCGAATGGATTGCGGGACACATCAAAATACCCTTGAGCTTGATAGGATGAAACCATGGCTTCGACCACCGCTCACCGCAATAATGACGTGGAATATCCTAGAAAAAGGATACGTTACAATAAAGGTTAAAAATTGATTAAAAAAAGACTAAGCGGAAGAACTGGAGTTAGTGTGGGTGCAGGTACGCCATTGACTGTGGCATACTGCCATCTCGGATAGCGTTTCTAACCAGCGATTTAAGTGATCTTTAACAGGTCCCACCTACCCACCTTGCACAATGGAGCAATCATGATTTTCATATTTCGTGACCACTTTGTTGCTTGATCAGCACACGGTTTTACCCAAATATTAGGGATCTCAGTGTATGATGTCTGGGACGGGAGACACTCAGCTAACCGTAACATTACAGACTGCAACGTGATTAGTTGGCCAGTTGAAGGTGAAGATGTCCACCGTTCCTGTGTTGGTTCAATCTTCGCGTATACTGAATGAATTTTGGACACAAGACTGTAGAAGTCAAGTACAGTTAGAATATCGATAATTGTTAATAGTGTAGAACAATTGGTAACCCTTTCATTACAAACAGATTGTACGTTTGAGATGCCTCACGTCTACTCGCCGGTAGTTGTCATGTAGTTCCGCCCGCTGATCGATGCGTCGGAGTCATACTTCCTGACCTTTTGGCTAACCTTGCTTAGTACCTATCGACTAGAGAATAGCACTAGGAAACGGTATAATAAACAGAAATACTTACATGGTTCTATAAATCAGGAGAAATATCTGTCCAAATCATGGAGTAGACGGCCTCCTAGCTAAGGTCCATTAACTGTTGAATGGCTCCAGACCTGCTACGGAACACGATTTCATTAGTGCAGGGATATTAATCAGAGTGTAGATGTAAACAGGAGCATAATTGGGAAGAAAGAATTACCGGAAATTCAAAGCAAGTGGCCAGTTGTATGCTATGTAAACACAAAAAGGCGAGTCTCAAGCTGATGGCATTTGCCTGTGGTGTGTCCATTGTTTCCAGCCATAGTCCTTCGGTCGCTCTAAATAGCCCGGGTACTGCACTTCTGAGTAGGCTAAATAATTATAGACTTCAGCGTGTGTACCATCGTCTTTGGGTTTTGGAATATATATATATATATATATATATATATATATATATATATATGCTAGTAGCATTTATCGTGCATAGATTGAAAGACTACTAATCGCTAATTCACTGGTTAGCAAGTGACACGCGAATGTCGCTCATTGTTCACGCACGATAGTTTAATGATGCCTTCTATGGCGCGGCATTCAATTCGAGAACACGGACTGTAGTTAGAATCCCAGTCGTTGAAAGGATATACACTCATGGCCTACAGTAACCGGAACGAAATTGGGGTCCTCCGGAAAATAATGGACTGGTAGATCTGTGCCAATGTGAAAGCCGTAGCGAAATATAAGTGAAGTCAAGCTTCTAAATCTGTTGATGCTGAACTATCTGACAACATCATCAAGTAACGAAGTGACTGCCCCACAGTTATCTGTTTTTCTGGTTGTTCTAGCACTAATCACTTATTGAATGTTCCTCCGGTGTTTCCTATTACACGAGAAACAAAACCAACCAGTTTCAAATGACTGAATAGTAGAAAGACGTGACAAGGATTTATTGAATATGTCTGTTGAACTGATGTATACTGTTGCATAATTTCTAAACTCAGTAGTTGAATGGACGAGTTCCGGATGAAAGAAGGGTTAAACTGCACAACGTGTTGTCTGTAGAGTGTACTCATTGCGACTTCGTAGATACTGGCTCCGAGGCAGTGTATCTCAGATATATTGTATAGCAAGTCGAATAAACTGTCAGAGCAAAAGAGGAAAAACGCGCATTCATCAAACCAAGTCAAAGCTTATCTCGTCGCCTTGGTTACTTTGTTACCAAGGTAACTTAATAATTATGCACATATCGTTTTATGAAACAAGGGGTATACAATTTCTTACATGTCGTCGTCTCTACAACTTAAGACATATCTAGGTTTTGACTACATGTCAAATGCGAGACGGGGATGACAGAAATCGCGAAAATGTCTCTACCACTTTGCATACCGACAAAAGTATAGTCGTGGCAACATACTTGATGTGAAGATTATTTGTATCTTGACT
This sequence comes from Paragonimus heterotremus, assembly GCA_013368495.1. Taxonomy (NCBI): domain Eukaryota; kingdom Metazoa; phylum Platyhelminthes; class Trematoda; order Plagiorchiida; family Troglotrematidae; genus Paragonimus; species Paragonimus heterotremus. Next base: position 150,575 of record LUCH01000650.1, on the reverse strand, counting down.
GTATCTGTCGTTTAATGTGTGCTATCCTAGCATTTGGATTTACGCTACGTTTGTGTATTTTTGTCTCCTGATTACACTATGCTGGTATACAGGGTTAATAAAATATAGCTCAGACTTACATAGAGACGGTAGCGGTAACCGATCTTAAACCTGTTCATGAGATCAGTGGTTGGGCCTCGGTGCTACTAAGGTACCTTAAAGCTTGAACTACGAGTTACAAAGAACAGACAGTATTTTTTGCGAGACACTGTATACTTGCTTGTCTTACGGGTTCCACTCTTGCTTTTACATAGACTTCATTGGACGCTGTGTTCGACACTCAACGACAGCACGAAGCGTTCTGTGATTCCATGGCTACATGTACAGACCGTGTACGCAATACGCTGGATTTCGGAGCCAAACTGGCCCAGGAAGATCCGGCTAACCGGGATCGCATTTTGGATCTAGTTGATTCTATTGGGAAAAAGTTAGTGTGCACAACTTTAATTAACATTGAGCGTCTTCGTATATCTGTAAACTCCGATCTACCACATGCTATCGTGAATACACTAATTGGTGATCCTCGATGAACACATGTTTTATTTGTCATCCAGCACCTGTGAACTTACTTACTGAACAGTTGCGTCAGCACCGCACTATGACTGTGTAACATACAGAAAAAGGGTGGTCGGTTGGATGTGAAGACAAAGTAGTATACATTATGAGCACTATGACCTGATGACATTGTGAGAATTCCACACATTTTCCACATATACACACTGTACATTCTATTCCTTCTACTACTTTACAAGGTTCACAGAAGTTTCTAAACGTGTTTGAACATTTAGTACAGAGTACACTTCCTAGTTGTTTTACCAGCTGGGCACAATACTGAACGGGTTTAATAAGCTCATTTTCCCCGATGCAGTGGACCTCGGTTAAAATCATGTTAAACACACGATTCACTAAATGTTACATTCTACATTAGCTACATTCAAAACTGCTCGATCTTGAAGTGCTACTCACTCAATCGTAAGCCGATACACCGCCGTTGCAGGTTCCCTTCTTGTTTGGACGACTTGCATCGAAGGACGGAGTGAACAGTTCGATTACGTTTTCCACACTACTCAGTGGTTGTGTAACCTGACAGCTTCGCCCCTGTGATATTTGTGCAATATGTTTTAAATAAGCATTGCTTCTGTATTGTGGTAGTGTGACGTATGCAGTTATATAGCTTGGTATCATGTGTTATAACCCTGGTTACAGAACGCATTTCTCTCGTGACCGCAAAATATGTTTGGCACGGAAAGCTGTTTATTTTCGCAGGATATCCATTATGAACGTGTGAAAATATAAAGTAACGAACACAGACACCGTTTTTGCGCGGCTGCCGGGTGTTCATATCCTGGGACGTATTACAGCCACATTATCTTTAGTGGCACGCTAAGCATAGTACATTTACACGTTTTCCATATTCGATTCTAGTCTCTGGTCTTCTTGGCATTGAGATCTGTAGTTTAGTTACCGTGCATACAAGCCGTGCCATACTACTCAAAAAGGAAACTGGCTGTTATACGACACCTTTTGTCTATCAGGATTTCTCGGTTACGTTGTGCACATGTCTTCCTAAGGTTTACTACATTGTAGCTTGGTCACACACTCCGCGTATTGCATTAAATAGCTGCACGGCTGGTAGCTTTTGAGTGTGCATAAGTTCCTTTTGAGCTTATGGGGCTTTTCATTCTAGATTAATCAGATACTGACTGTCACCGACTAGAGTAATTGAACGTTATGGATGCAAACCGAAGTTAATGACGAAACTGCCTTTGTGCCTGTCGACCTGGCCTTCTGTTATGCACATTTCTTTATAAAAGGCTTACGTAACAAAGTTACTATGGTCACGAAAAGTGCATAATAATGATAATAATGATATTGATCTGTTCAACTCAAGTTTGAACGTGCAGTAATCATGTTGTGGGTAGAAAACATTTCAAAATAGCCTTAATAGAGCTATGTTCAATCGCATGACTGACAAACTTCAACTGTTGATTAACTTCCGTTTACTGAATTTGTGATCAGCTTTACCATACAATTCGGCGAAATATCGTGTAATTGAATCAGCCTTACTACTTGTTTTTCGTTTCAGATCGGAAAATAACTGTAGCAAAGCGAAAGAGATTGCAGATATCCTAAAAAGAACCACCAGGCTATACGAATTTTATTACGAAGTGGAAGATGTAAGTCCTTTTTACTTACTGCAAAGTTTCAAGAGTGTGAAACATTGAGTCCTTTTTAACCATTTAAATGAAATAGTCAGAAGGCAAATTACGGTGTGAATCCATTTTGCACACTCTTGTCAGTCGTTAACCTGTGACTTGCATGAAAACAAAACCAGCAGGAATTAAATGAAACGATTGAAAGTGCTAATCGGCGTGGATCGTGATTGGTACTCGCGGCCAAACCAACGACAAACAATGGTTGTCAGTTAGTTGTTTTCGTGCGCATAGAATCAGCTATCGATGGGTGTTCAACAGTAATTCAGTATGCTTGGGAATTTATGAGCTTTGAACGTTCATCAGGACTTTAAACGAAGATGTTTTATTGCCAGTGACTTGTGCTGAATAAGTTCCTTGCAACGCATGAAGCGATGTTTCGTCCTCGCTAAGTGTTACTCATTGACGGGTGTCGGTGCAGCTCTCAGTCATTTTGGGGTTTGCTCCTTGGCTCTGGTTTTAGGCATCTTTTCTGTCCTATCACGTATGTTTCCACAAGTGCAGGAAAACTGATAGATACGATGGCTAGTAGAAAACAAAAGGTGTTTGCTTTTTGACCGGGGGTAGAGGTAACCTAGTCGTTTGTGAGAACAGGACAAGCTTTGCATTATACACACGTTTTAACACGGTACTGATCACTCCTAAGGTGTTTATCAGACTATCACCTTTGAAGGAGAGTGATGTAGACAGCTTTTTTAGGTAACTTTTTTCGCAGGAGTAAATTTACTCCATTTCCAGATGTAACGTTCTGGGAAATTGTTGGCACGAAACATTCCATACAACATTGTTTGTTCAGTCTGTAATCTATCCTGGGAGCATATTCTTGACACTCTGTAAAACATTGTACGTACCACTGACGTTTTTTCTGCAACAAGAGCAAAACTCATGAAGTTCGTGTATTGTCCTGTCCATGTTGGTTTACGGTACAGCGAACGTTCAATAGATCCGTCTGAACGGCGTCTAACCAGGATGTCCGAGAAGAACAAACTGTTCTCATTTTCGTACTCAACCGTGGTTGAGAGATTCGGGCGGACTGAATTAAAAGCTTGAATTGTTCTTTCTAGTTGATTATTGTCTTGTCCAATCAAGAACATGTCGTCGACATACCGTTTGTAGAGTTTCAATCCATCCACAACTGGAAATAATGTCTGTTCAACTTTAGCCATAAACTCACCGGCTATAACAAGATCGAATGAGCTCCCCATGGCGACGCCATTTCAGGTTATGTACATAAATACATTTCGGTTTAAAAGTTGTTTTCCCACTTTATATTGAACAAACAATTTTGATGTTTCTATACTGACTTTATTGTCTTACCATCTGTATTCCTCAAACATCAGTATTTTGCGTTACTGGATAGATGAAAAACACAGTTACAGTTTTTTTAATCAGTCGGCTACTTCATCTCGGAATTGGTTGTAAGTTAAACGCTACTTCAGTAACGAATTTTGTGTGTTGCGTTTTACAAGATATCATGAGATTTAACACTTTTTGGTCTATATGTAGAATTCTATAAATTGATTTGTCTGTGGACAAACCATAAGATACTTTGAAAGTTAGCATTCGAAACTGATTGACTAAGAAGATTGTGATATTTTCTAGTGGTTGTGCAATCATAAAGTCGACGAATATTTTGTGAAGAGGAATTTCTTTTGCGGATTTTAAAGTTTTTTTGTAAGTTAACTACAACTCTGTCGCGTGCATCCAGAATTTTGCTGCTGGTAATATTGTGGACTGCGGAATCCTGAACTGTTTCACTGTAAGAATGATTTTGTTACAACAAACAAAGTACCAACTTTCCACGATTTTTAATGTATTATGGTGTTTTGCACTTTTACAATTAACTCAGTCAATCGCTCACTCCCTTCACGCGTGTTACACTCACACACATCATATCGTCAGTCGCTTTCATGACTAATTGAGGTCATTCGATCCAGTGTTGCTTGTGCCAGATTTGAGGTCATGATACAAAGTAATTTCTTAGTGATCTCTTTAATACTACTCAGTGTAAGATCCTGTCAGTAGGGTATATTATTTTCAAAGTACCAGTTACTGAACTGTCGAACACTTTTTTTTACCTAGAGACGAACATAAGTAGCTGATTTTAATTGTTATACTCAATCAGAAGTGGGTTCAAAGTAAGGAAAATGACTTTTTGGTGATCTTATTACGTATAATGCCCAACGAAAAGTTGCCAGTTTTTGTTTATGTAAAACCGTATACCTAAGGTAGGATCATCTATACTTGTTGTATGACAGGCAGTTTCGTTGTGAGTAGTATTCTACTCAGGAGTAGTATATTACCCACAGGCAGCATTCAGGAACAAAAGAGCAAGCTCCGAACGCCGGGAAGACGATGGACAAGAATAGACTATCAGAATAGTGTATACGCACTATGGCAGAAGTTTCGTCGAGGGGAATGACAACGTACTACCACCCGATGTATGTGAGTGCATGTCTGACGTGCAGATGAGTGTACGCGTTTGTGGTTTGCTTTCTGACATGAGCTATGCAGGAGTTTGCTCAATAAACGAATTCTAAGGCGAAGCGTCTTTTGCGGTCACAACAACTGGTGCCGTGACCAGGATGCGAGGATTAAAATATCCTGGACGCAGCCGTCCGAAGATGGAGACGTCCGGATGTTCCTGGAGGACTTCGAGGACGTGGCCGAAGTGGTCGGAGTCAAGACCGACCGTGGGAAGCTGGCTGCCTCGCGGACGCTGGTGAAGGGCGGGACGAAGGCAGTGCTGGACGCAGCGCGAAGGGGCCCTGTAAAGATGGAGTGGGCCGCTGCGAAGGAGGCGCTGGTGGCTGCGTTCGACAGCCCGGCCGACCGCCAGGAGGCTATGCGGCGGTTCAAGGCGGCCAAGCTTGGACAAGGATCGGATTCATCCGTGTTTGCTGCCACTCTGCAAGGTTTGTTGGACAGGGCTTTGCCAGGATTGGATCAAGAACCACGACAACAGTTGTTGTGACCGCAAAAGACGTTTCGCCTTAAAGTTCGTTTATTGAGCAAACTCCTGCATAGCTCATGTCAGAAAGCAAACCACAAGCGCGTACACTCATCTGCACGTCAGACATGCACTCACATACATCGGGTGGTAGTACGTTGTCATTCCCCTCGACGAAACTTCTGCCATAGTGCGTATACACTATTCTGATAGTCTATTCTTGTCCATCGTCTTCCCGGCGTTCGGAGCTTGCTCTTTTGTTCCTGAATGCTGCCTGTGGGTAATATACTACTCCTGAGTAGAATACTACTCACAACGAAACTGCCTGTCATACAACATACTCAAGGTAGAGTTCTTAAAATTGAGTTTTTTTTCGTATAAGTAACTAGATATCTGATGTATTTTGTGTACATACTTTCATGTTTAGTGAGTTCAAAACTTCCAGTTTTTGAGCTGAGCATGATAGCTTCTTGTTGGTTAGAGCATACCCGCTGATCTTAGTTCAGTTTGGGCTGGTTTTTACCAGATCAAATTCATTTATTCAACTCTCACGTACGGTTTCTTTTCAGGCACCAAAGATTTTGCTATAAAGTAGTCGACTGTGTTTTCGGCTGTATGTGCTATGGGCATACTGTATTCTGTGGACATTTCCAATTTTGACGAAGACAGTTGGACCTCGCAGGTATTTTCAAAGGTTAACATGACTAAAAGGATTGACTCACCATTATGTAAACATCAAGCGTCTACTTTGAGGTGAATCCTTCTCCATATTCGCCTTTTATCCCCGCGTACTCTTCGAACATGTTTACGAACATTTAATCTGTCTGTAAACCCACCGCAAATATGGAGAATTTCCCTCAAACAGGCCTGACAATCTTCACAGGTGTTACTCTCTTTTGCTCCCCACGGACTAAAGTGTACTTTCGACTTGTACCGTATAATGCTGAATGAAGGCCATCTGAGCGTCATGACGACAGCTCAGTAAAAAGTTGAACAACAGTACACCATAGATTATGCTTAGTGGTCAAGGTTAACCACACAGTCTGGCTACAATAAACATTATTAGGACACGGCGAAGGAACGCCGTCGTGAGATTATTAAATACTACGTTTGATTATTCTGGAGGGTAAACACATTTGGGCGACGGTTAGGCCGGAACATCTGTATAGATTTCCGTCTAACTTGAGAGGCGATCGGGCAATCTGAACATTCCTCACGAGCGAACATGCTGCGTGTTTGCACGTGATAATTGAGTTATGCCTGATCTGGGGTCAACAACACAGTAGTCAGCACGGTTACCTCATAAAAGTGTGGTCGATCTTCTAATCCTGGCCGTGACAAGTGTATGCACTACTGAGGAGCTTTAACAAGAGCAAAATTCGAGTATAGTGCTTCATTCGGAAAGGGGCTAATTGAACAGTCTATGGAAATACGACAGCCGCAATCACTTGTGAGTGATGTTTGTTTTATGTGGATGAAGAGTTGTGCAGAGATGATTAATTTATTCTTGACGATGAGATGTTCGTCATAACGGTGTTCATTTACATGAACATATAATCCGAGATCTCACATATTCCTCGTTCTACGGACCTTTTGCACTGTAACCTTGTTCTCAATTGTTGATCTCTACCGAAACTGAGTTGAGTTTCACTTTTATTAAATCTTGTCGATGACACCTGTTGTGGTTATGACTGGGAATTGAAATCCGGCTCTTCTGTTTGTAAAGAACACGGATTTTTCACACAACAAGCGTTGTGGAGGTATTACTTCCAAACTCCTGGCCACGGTGGTTTGTGAATAATACTCAAGTTGCCTACTGATCTCGATCATTATTGGGTGTGGAGCCAGTGGTATTGCTGTCAACATGATTGCCTCAAGAGAACGTAGGCCATACTCAGACCCAATTTGTAGCTAGAGGTCACATTGCTTACTTGATCTGATAGTTATGAGACTTAATTCCATTTATTTTTCAAAATATCTGATTGTAATATTACTAGTAAATTCGAAAGTTGTCAAGCGGTGATTGGTAATCAGCTGATTTCGATTGAAATTCTTGCTTGCTGACCAGCTACCACTTTTGAAACAAGACACCTTTACGTACGTAGTACAAGCTCATTCATCACAGTTCATCGGATGTACTCAGCCGGTTTCGTCCGGTCTGGACGAGGGTATGCACTACTGACGAGCTTCTGTAAGGGCGAAGCTCGAGTTCACTGCTTCCTTTTGATGCGAGCCGGCCGAAAGGCTTCAGTCGAATTTGGGTGGTGTGCGGTTAAAAATGTAAATGTCCTATTTGCAATCATTGGTTTGAGATGTACCCTTGATCTGAACCAAAACTTCAGCATTAAAATTTTATTATCTTATTGCTTACACTATGATGCCCAACATGTGGTTCATTCAGCAAGGATTACTCTTCTACTTATAGTGTCTCGAATGGCTTATTATAATGTTCCTTCTTTATGCTCTTTCAATTCCATCGATTTTTATTACGTATCAAAGTCATTCATCCTCTGTCTTCTGTGGAAAGTAATTGTTAGCTGTCGACACATTAGCGGGGATGAAATAAACCATTGCATATACGATCATTCATGCGTACGATCTACCTCCCTTGGAACACAATATTGAAGGTTCGAAGCCACACCAACTTGTCCAACCGGTTGACTTACGGTTTTTACCTTCGACATTTCAGGTTGCATGCTGATCAAACTGTAGATCTGGAGCTGGTCACCTTCGATGTGGAGTTCATCGAACTCCAGTGTGTTTGAACCAATGCATCATAATCTCCGTAACTGTGGTGAAACTGCGAACGTTGTTTTTAACACGCCGCCTGCTTGGCCTAGTTCAGCAGCATGTCCTGACTGGTTCCAGGCCTACTCTGGGGCATCAGACCTAACGGCTATCGTGGTTGTTCTGCCGTACCCATGCCGACCGTCGAACAAGGTGAGGGACGGACCAACGAGAGCAAATACATGGGAAAAGGGGCTTCTTGCTATCCAGTTCGCGATACAACACTGAAACGTAAATAGTACGCAGCGTTGCGCCCACTGCGCAAGTGGTCTCACGTATTCTGAGGTAGCAGAGTTGTATAAAGTACTACAAAAAGCCGTTCGGTACGTTTCGACGAGGAAGTAGTTGATCAACGACACCGCCAAAAACAGCGTTAATTTGTTTCATTAGCTTCTTGGACAAGCTATTAGTATTGTTAATAATGTCCTCATGAATAGTGGTCAACGGGGTTATACACCTTTGTTCTTCGCGTAGTGTTCCAAAAGTAACCCACATACCTCCGACCGTAGGTAGAACTTCACTCCAGTCACTCACCATCAAACTTTGGGGACAGGCACAGCGCTGGGAATCATGTAATAGCACATCATAATTATGAAGTGCGGTGGTCATGGCAAACGGACGATCTTAAGCCAGTTTGCCTTCAAAAACGTTCCAATCTCCAGTGAATCATCACACATTAAGAAAGTGGTGGATGTGTGATCGAGTTCGATCGAGCATGCATACCCAAGGAGGGGATACTTGTCATATGCTTCAAGCGAATTCCACTCCTTGATATCATAGTTTTTAAAATCAGTTACGAGTTTAAAGCACCCTGTTCGATTGTCAGAACTGGAGTGGTCACAACCGTGACTCTGTGTGGATTGTAAGCTTTTCATAAAATTCTTGTTTTGCATCAACAGATTACACACCTCATGTTCCTTTCGGTCGAAGTTTTGTTGAGAACATATATTCGATTGGTTTCTCCTTCGGTTTACACGTGATTAGCTTTCAAGAAACTAGAATAGATTGTAAACCTAAGCTGTTAACTTGCCAGGTGGGTTGCTGTGGTTTGTTTTAATGCGTCACTCAATCCCGTGTACTTGTTTATGGAGAACTCTGGTTTCAGACAGTCTTTTGTTTAGCTTTTAAACAAATACAACTCACGATCGAAGAACCCATTCTACAAACTGTTTCTAAATTCATATTTTTAGTTTTAGATGCATGAATCTTTGATCGGCCTGAACAGATGTGGCTACAAGTTGTGTAACAATGGTTAGTGTCTCATTAAGTAATGGGTGAAGTAATCGATCGGTCACCAACTAATGCTCACGAAGCTTTTCAAATTACTCTATTTGATATTCTATTGATCATTTTCCACTCGCTTCCACCCAGATAACTAACACCGCCGATGAATGTGTCATACGTCTGAATCTCAGTCTCTCCAATAAAAAACACTATAGTAGCTCTATGGCCACACTGATTTTGATCAGTTTCATTCCTTGCAGTCTGCCATCCATATTGTTCCCTTGATGTCAAAGATCCTTCAGTCATCAACTACACGCCGGGTTCTTCTGTACAGCGGACACTTGGCAGTATCTAACTCTACTGTTTACTTAATAATATATCCTCTTCCTTGTCCAAGGCCTTAAAAAAGCTTTGTCCTTGCATCTTTTGCATTGGCAGCAACGTTCATGTAGTACCCTCTCATTTCCGAACCATTAGTCATTGTTCCCAAACAATTTCAGTTTGACGTTTAATATTAATTGTCATTTACTGTCACCTGTATACTAGTGTCTAACCTGGTTGGTAACACTACCTTTGGATTCCAGCTAAACGGGGCTATTAAAAAGATAATTTCTAATTACGTAGCTGCAAAAACGCATATTAAACTGTCGATCACAACTTAAGTGTTTGTGTAAGAGTGAAAAATGATTCGTTTGCTTACACCTTATGTTCTCGGCAACGTTTTTTTGCCATATCCATACGTATGGTTCACGTTATCTGCACAGTGTGTTCAAGGACAGTCTTTTGCGACGGAGACTAGGAATGCATCTCCAGATGGTTACTTTTGGAAGGATGTCTGACGATGCTGTCTGATGGCCGGACGATAGTTTAACCCCGATGTCCCTCTCCTTTTAACTCGTCTTGATTTGCTGCACTGTTGATGTCGTTAATGGTAACAACCTTACAATAATCTCTCATGTGCACCACCATGAATATGCTTGTTTCATTTGCGGCGCAGTTCTGTGAATGCTTCAGGCTTTTAACCGTCTGTAATGAGACTGGACTGGGGCAGTTTGCTGAATGGAAAAAGTTCGGCCAATCAGAATTCAGGCGCAAGCTTCCGCGTGCGGAATTGTGATCGATCAGCACCATCCAATGAAGGATGACGATCAGCTGCCACGTCGAATTTGTTTGTAGGGGTTGGTGACTAAAAGAGGTTGTTTGTACGCATGTTAGATTTTAAACAGCCGAGTTGCTGGAGTCAGGTTCGTGTGATCGTTGTAACGAACGGGCCAATCAAAACGCAAAACGCCTGTCGCTCAATAGTAGTGATAAATATTGTTTCTACTCTATGAAATTTTCGCTGTTTTTTATGTTAAATTGTGATTGTTTAGTGTCGCTGAAACCACTGCGATTTAGGTTTTTCTCGATTTGGTGGACCAGCACGCGCCACAGTTCTTGTCGTGTCCATCAATAACTTTGGTGGATACGGAAAGTCCAGAAAACCCAACGCGTTTTGAAACGGTAGTCCGTTCGCGTGCACTCACATCCCCTCACATCTAGTGGCCTACCTCTTGGACTTTTTGTTGTCAGCACGAAATGCGACTCATATGTTTCTTTGAATAGCCACTAGAGCACGTCTGGGAAACTGATCGACCTGACCACCTCATCTGTCGCGTGGCCGTAATCTCGCAATGTTATTTGGAGAAAGATGATGAACTTGACGTTGCTGTATTCTCTTTCCATCTGATGACAGCTTACTTTGTTGTAAAACGCGAAAGAGGTTTTATTCAGCCCGAACCATCTTTCACTCCATTTTCTATTGGGATCACTTAATAAAAGGATTTTCTGTGGGATGCGTTCGCGTTTCGTCTCATAAGTAGAAGCTAGTAATGCCTTTAGAAGGGCTCGTTCGTTTGTATTCATTGATGTGTATGTTAGTTTTCCGTTAGCAAAGAGGTTTGAATTTTTAGTACTGGTCTGAAACTGCTTAACTGTCCTAGTACATCAAGTGTAGATCGGAAAATACCAGTGGGAGGACGAAACTTGAATGGAACTACACGAAAACGGGTAGTAGAACAGCGGAGTCTTCCGTTGAGCGTACTTTGACGTCCTTCAACGCGATGTACACCGTTTATGTGAACATGTCGCAATAGAACGTGTCGAGTTAGAACGAAATACTCAAGCCCACTTGGTGCCGCGGCACAACATAATTTCCCGCCATCTCGTTAGTGTCTAGCGCTGGAGAATGTCGACTAGGCAGAGGATAATACCGTTACATATGTTCAAGCTTCATCTCGTTCGTTCTTATTGCTCATCTATACAAAGGGATACCAAGACAAGAAGTTGATTACCTGTTGGATTGTTATTCCATGTACGTAACTGGCAAGAAAGAGTGAAGTTTTGTTGAATGACGTTTCACTTGATAAATTTGGAATTGTAGGAATTTGTGTGGGGACAGCTGTTGAGCAGGTCATCGATTTAAAGCATCCGAAATGAAGTTACTTTTTTGTTGGCGATGATCACAGTCGGGATAATCATCTGTTACACATGGGCGTGGATGTCTGAAAAGAACTTGTGCGACTATCAGCTTTCTCCGTTGTGTTTTGATTTGGATAGCAACGAATACTATTGGCTTTACCATAGTGTCGATACATTATCGGCATAATGTTTACATTTTTTTGTGTGTCTTCCTTCGTGATTCAGTCAGTGTAAAACGCAACCTCATTTTTGTAGCAGCTTGTTTTCAACGACTGCAATCCCGTGTTATGAATGTCTTTCAGTGTCAATTACTACTATCCGAAGTGTTTTTTTAATAAGAAAAGCATGTTGTCAACCGTGTGAGCTACACTTAGCGTTAGCAAGCGTGCAGCGGGATACAAATCATCCGTTGATTATACCATCCCTTATTTTTTTCGATTCCACCGGGGAAACATTCAGTGGTTTATTATATTTAGCCCAGTTTTCTCCACATTCCCTTTTCTGTTTCCATGATTTCGTACAGTATAACTGTTACAGCTTGACCTTGGCACATACATTGGACAGCCTGATTACCAGCACGATGTATGCCGAAAGGGCGTTTCCGCTCCTATCTTTTATGACATCCGTTCAATTTACCTCCCATAACCGTTTCCATATTTGTTTTGCTGGCTTTGCATTCGTAACTGATGAGTGCATGCAGATAAGGTCTGCCTTCTGTGTACATAAGGTTTTGCTTGTGTCCAGTGAATGATACAGTTTTGAGTGTGTGATCTCCCAACTGGTGCCACATAACAGATTGCAAAATATTCGAAAATTGGACGTTTCTGTGCCCAGTTGTCAGGTGTACAATTTTGGCAGACCAAAGGTGAGTACAGCTCAACTTGAAACCTTTGTAACGTAGTTTATTCTACTATTTTCGTTATCATCGACGTCGGTACATCATAGATTTACACATTTATTTAATTGTCTTGATATTAGAGGATTCCAGCGCAAACTATCTGAACAATCTTGCTCGATCAATCAACCCCTCGGTTCATTTGCAGATTCCTTGTAGCACAGTTGGTTGGATGGGTAACCGAGTTCATACGTGTAATTTCTGTGCCCCCGGTATAGCCCGGTAATTAAACTGGTGAAATGTTTTTTTGCGTTCGAGCACGCTGTTGCTGTCGCTTGTTCGAACCCAACTGGAGCCCGGATTATTCGCCATTGGGTCTCATAAAGAATACTAAGAAGTCCAACAACTGAGCTACAAGTAGGAATAAGATGGCGCTCTTTTTTGCTCTGGAGTTCACGCGTTTGCGTGCTTATTTAGTTTTACTTCGCAGATGGCTACAAATTTTCGAACGTAATTTAGCTTCTTCTGCTCTATTTTGTCACATGGTCGTCATATTTAACACTTACTGGAAGTTATCAGCACGATTTCATCTCCCTTATTTACTAGTTATCCTATGAACGAAGATTCTTTCACCGCCGTTATTTATTTAAGTACTGCAAGTCAGCTAAGATAACGATGGTCACTGACTCAAGAATAGCTGATACAGACTAAGAAACGATCAGACATGATTTATTTATAACAAGAATGCCTGAAGCTTAGACTAATGCATCAGGACTACACGCTTGGGTAATATGAACTGTATAACTGTGATCTAATTACAACCGTCTGCTGTTGAGTTTGGGGGCAAATGGCCATTAGTGACGTTGTGGTAGGAATTACACCATTGTTATTAGAAACATACATCGCTAAAGTAATGGGGGAATGTGATGAATTGTGATAGCGAACAGAGCACCCGATCAGTCTTCACAGCATGTAACGAAGGCCATGATTGTTTACTAAGTCACACGTTGTTTATGTAGAAATAATAATGCTAACGGTTAATACTACTTTAGAAAAGACCCATTTGCAAAAAATCTGGACTTCGGCTGTACTCGAATCAGCAACGGAGACAAGATGCCCAAACGCGGCAAATGCTCTACCGGCTGGGTTACGAAGCCACGTCGGAAGCTCAGAAATGTCATATTTGTACTTATTTTCCCACAAAACCAACTGTGTCATATGGAATTCACCAAATGATCCAGCCAATTGACTGCCCAAGCAGGATTTCTCCATCAGTTCACACGTTTGGGCATGTTTGTATGTCACTGGTTCGAATCCACCTGAAGTCCACATTAGATCTCTTCTAAACTGTCAAATCTGCCAAACTACTCACCAGGAAATACTACATCAAACTTGTTCGGGTTTTGCATCATTTTCTAGTGAGAGGTGATTTACCTACTTTGATTTTTCTTCCTTATATACGATTTCGTGCCAATGTATACATAGAAGAATAATCACGAATGTACCTCGAACATCTGTGTTCCATCTGAAACGTCGTGCTCTATCTGGCGAATTTCGGAAATTCTTCTCTTACTTTATCATTTCTGCACTATGCCTAGAATTGAGTATGGGATCATTCTGTTTTTCATCTTTTTCTGTTAAACCTTACACCTGTTCATTTTTCCGCCTACCCAAATCAAGTCTTACGAAACACGAGCCATACTGTACACTGTTCAACCTCTCTTGTTAATTACAGTTAATTTGTTGGTGGATGGTACAGGTTAGAGTACGCATTTCGGAGTTTTTGGTAAACAAAAGAAGTAACATAATGGATGTGTAAGATTGAGATAAAGTCAAGTGAATAATACCCCGGAATAGAGATTTTCTGTTTTCATCGGACTCAGATCTTCAACGAACAGAGGACGAGTGTGCTTACTTGACGTGATAGTCATGCTAATGGCAATGGTAAAAACGTATGTGGAAAAGTTAGTAAACGGTCGCGATCGGTACCAGTTGTCAGAAAATCTATTGATTCAGTTTTATCTGACATCCGTCGTCGGGCTACCGTTCACCTCAACCTTCTCAATCAATACTACTTCATATAGATTGAACATCACCCACAATTGATCGCAGCTGTCGTATTCCCATGGACTTCCCAGTCGGCCCCTTTTTGAAAAGCAGAAGAACTAGATTCGAGTTTGGCTCTCATTAGAGCTCGTCAGTAGTGCATATCCTTGCCACTGCCGGGACTTGAACCAAGGACATGCTGTTCATGAGGCAACCCTGTTTACCACAACGCCATTGACCTCACATTAGGCACGACCGATTTATCATATGTGAACACTCAACCACTTTCGCTTGTGAGTAATGATCAGGTTGCCCGGTCGCCTCAAGAGGAGAGACAGTTACTGTCTGTTAACTCCAATCGATGATCCCTCGTCTAGGACTTCTCTCCAAGTTGAAATCACAGAAATTATTGACTTGTTAAGCGGTATTTGGTTGAGCGTTCGCATATAATAATTCTGTCGTGCCAGCTGCACTGGCGATGTTATACACTACTGACGAGCTCTAGTGAGAGCTAAACTCGAGTCTAGTGCTTCTTTTCGAAAGGAGCCGACTGGGAAGTCCATGGGAATGCGATAGCTGCGATCGATTGTGGGTGATGTTCAGTTTATATGAAAAATCAAAATCCCCTACTACTCATCAGCAATACTACTTCCACTTTTGCTCATCAGTCTCATCCAGATTGCAGTTCTTATTTGTATTATGAACCACAAAGTCCTTCTAACATATCTGTGAGGTGTAAGTTTTTGCTTATTTCAAATGTCGGTGTGCATGCTCTTGAGTGAAAAATGCCTATACTTCTGTCAGTATTTCTTCAATTGTCATTCTTATGGTGCCATTTGCATAACTGTTGTTGTGAGTCCAGCGTTAACATTGACTTCATCTTTGAAAGACTCAATACAGTAGTAAAAAACCAGTCGTAAAACACTGGTTGTTTCCGCCTAGATACAGTTAAACATCCCACTTTATTGCTTCGTACGTATGGAGACTGATTCCTCACTAAACGATTACTTGTACATATTAGTTTGTGAAATCATTTACCGAACGTTGTGTTAAACTTTACATGCATATAAGCCAACACGTTACTTATTTTGAAATGTTTTTTATTGACAAGGTGGAAGTTGACCAACCTACTTTCACCAATCCTTTTTCTTTGAGGCCGAGGCAATAGCCCATGTGGATAGTTCATTCATCCATGAAACGCTCAAGTTCCGACGCACGTGGGCTTTTCTGCTAAAATGAGCTCACTTTATGGGATAGTATTTCCAGCGCTTATTCGCTCACCTGTCACACAAATACCTCTCTGGAAGCCGAACACAATGCATGGCTATGGGTTAGTCTTATGGTTTCCTCACGATTATCTCTGTGACCCTTCTTCAGCTGGTTAGGGATGGATTAGTCTCAAATATCGTTTTTGAAAGTGCACTTTGCAATAACCCCAACTGGTTAGAAATGAAAAACCTCTCATTGCTTGATCTTTTGCAACAAATCGATTAATAAAATATTGAGTCATATTGAAGGCTCGGCTCTGATTGCGTGTGTTCAAGAGTTCAGATGAAAGGTCATACCAATTCGTTACCACTTAAATTGTGCCTATTCTCATTGTCCAGTATATATATCTGGTGATGCTTTTTGGATTTCAACTGTGCATCTAGCACGTTTGACTGAAACCCCCATCTTATTCCGCTTCAAGTTGTTAATCTCAACCTGCCCTGCTGAGGGTTATCAGAGATTACTTCAACGATTAAATGCAATTTACTTCCATACTCAATTGTGGTTGTTGTTTGTTCCATCACTTTACGGTTTTCATCAAGATGCTATTTTTCTTTTTTTCCATATTTTGCTTATTGTTACAAGTAAGAGGAGTCAGCATCTGAGTTCATCTATCTTCATTTATGTTACTGATGTTCACCGGAGTTCCGAACCGACGAGTCGATTACTCTGCAGTGATTTAGAACTAACTTTCTCAAACTATCAGTAACGTTCAGGTATTATTCATGTAATTTATTGTCAATTTCTCAAACAGACGAATTTCCAACCCATGTCAAGATAGTCCACAGTCAAAATTGTTTTAACAGTGCGCTTTCTTTCAATCCGAGTTGACCATTTCACATCAGTAAACTCCTTTCTAGTGTGCGATATTCCAACTTCTCCTGTTATGTTTGTCACTCTTCCTGTCGAGGGCCTTAAGTGTGTACGCCATTCTCCTAAGTGTTTATCTAAAGAGAATGGTAGGTATGTATCTGATCTAGTCCAATTGTTTTGCCTCAACATTTTACAGCCTGTTGTAAACTGTACAACGCCATACTTTACGGCCGTGCTCACCAGCTATACCTAACAGTTGGCAACGTCGATTCTTTCTCAGAAGAAATTCAGCAAGTTAAACCATGAATTGCATGAAATTCTTTGCTACAGATTGTTCATTGAATTTAGGAAACACTTATTTGCAGAATCCTGCTCGTATTTGTTCCTTCTTTAGACTTTATGCATAAGATGTTTTCTCTTTTCTGTTGATATGCCTATTTTGTTTTCAGTTCTGTGAATGAGTTTGTATAGCCAAAAGATTATTTGATTTGGCCTGATTATCTGTAGGTTTTAGGTAGGGATTATAAACATGACACGACATTAGAACGATACTCATTGTTTTCATGGCAGTAACGACTTTGTTGCTTACGTTTAAATTAGTTACTCACCACTTTCGGAGCATGGCTATGGTTTAATATATTGTCGTTCTGTTTAGCTTGGTGCTCTGCTGAACTTCACAAAATAGATAGTTACCAAAGCGTGTGTGAGTGTATGTGAAGGTGGGGGGAACACTGAGTCACGTCCTCTCGTTTTCGACTCCTATTCGGTAGAATGACCTATTGATAACTGTACTGTGAATTGACCTGGTGCACTCACAAAATTAAACCCCCTGAACCATTGTATGCATTCAACCGTTTGACGAAAGCTAATCCAACTACCTTGCCTACTACAGTTTGTTTGACGTTGTATTCGTGAGTATTTCCGATTAGTAATTGATAGTTGAAAAATTTAGCTTTTCATTAACACTACTCATATGTAACCACAGTTCTCTCCTACATTCAAAAGTTTTTTGATTGACCGAATTAGAGAGAAAGCACACTCGGTTTTTACCACGTTTCGTTGCTTTCATCAATGGCATTAAGTTTCTCTGTCCGCCAGTCCACTCTGTGTGTGTGTCTATACATTTAGATTAAACCCTATCGTCGATTTTCTCTTTGATCAGCCTCGCCTAGTTCAGTTAAACCCCAGAGAATATGTTGAACTTCAAAGAGGACTTCCAGTCAATGAACTTTCCTTTCAGAAGTCAATGATAATTGCCCATATTTTCTCACTTTTACCGCGTTGGTCTGTTTGAACACAGTCTATCACATTGCTCACTTGCCATTCACCTAAACTTTCCCTTTTGGATGATTTATCAGATTCCTCAGTGGTAATGATCGAAATTTCGGTCCCGATTAATGTAATTGTTGCTATGTAGATGTGGACAGTCTGACCCTATCCAATCTGTATGTGACTTAACGTGTCAGGTAGCCTCAAATACTTTGTAATGTGTAAACGTAGAATGCAATTCCATTGTATATTTTCCCTGCGAGATTTCATCAGAAACTCGGTTTACCCCGTTATATCACCCCCTTTGTATTCACATGAGTTGATTCGTTCTTCATCCTTTTTCGGTGAGCATTGACATCGTACTGTTACGTATCAGTTATACTATGTCAATACTCATCAATGACGTTGGTGGATTCCAGCATGACCTGGTCGAGAAATCTTGCTTGGACAGTCAATCGGCTAGATAATTTGGTAGATTCCATATGACAGGATTGTTGGGTGAGTTACTAGGTCAAAATGTGACATTGCTGGGCTTCCAGCCTGGCTTCGTAGCTCCGCTGGTAGAGCATTTGCCGCGGTCGGTCAGATTGTTACTATCGCTTAGTCGAATCCAGCCAAAGTCTAAATTTTTCGTAACTAAAACTCCTCCGAATTATTAAATCTGCCAAACTACTTATCAATCTTAATTGATCGTGCTGTTTTGCCGGACATCATTGTTTTCAAGACACCGGTCAATGGGTTACTAGGCAGAGCCCTGAACTTGTGTTAACTCTGGGAACAGCAGATTGATGAGCCTGTTTCTTATGCGAACAAATCACGACTAATGTTTTACTGGTATTCTGGTGCTTGGGTATGAATCATCCTTCCCATCCATGCGTTAACATTAGACAGTACCGAAATGCAACATAAATAGTTCTGCAAGTTGTTTATGAACGACAAAGCTATCTTGTTGTTGATCTGAGCAGTTTGCTGAACTGAAGGCGGTCAACCAACGGTGAGAACAGAAAGAGCATTGTTCAGAAAGATTGTCAAAGTGGAAATTCGAAATCCATTGCACAAACCTCTTGTATCAACTTGGACCTGCTAGCCGTGAATATCTGCTGTAGCGAGACGAAATGAGGTTACGACCTATGTTCCCTTGTAGACGCTTACTCCGGAAGTTCACTCTAAACGCTGAATTGAATCGGGAGTTTCCAGAGTATTTATCGAATCTTCTGGTCGCCATGAGGATTCCGTTAATATATTGTCAATGCAACCCATCTGGTCTAACCTTAAAGATGTGAAACAGGAGCGTGTGTGTACAAAAGTGAAGTTTCATATTGATGAAAGATTGGAACAGCCAGTAATCGCTTACGACCACTTGAATCTAGCATGCATTGCGACTCGTCTCGAAATTATTGCGATTATTGATTAGGAATCTCGTCTGAGGGTTGTATGCTGCATGTTTGATGAATCCCACAAGAACTATGAAGCGGCGTTTGAAGAACAATCAGATGTGAAGGCGCTACATGGTGTTGGTGTTCAGTTGCTCATCGACTTTGGTATTTCGATTACACCGAGACCAAGAACCCAAACTACCAACTCCGTCATTGTTCTGAACAATTACTGAATTGTTTTATTTGACAACGGTTTAGTGCGTAAGTGGGCTTCACAGGTTATTCTAAATGACAAACGTATGATCATTTCCGTTCTTCAATTCGATTTTGGAATGCGTTTAACGAGTTTCAAACGACAATCAGAATGTGACCATCGGATAATGAAAGTTAGATACTGAATCCATCTGAGGGGAATATAGTGTACTGTAGGTCGATGTGTCTTGACCAAGCACACCACATGGTCGTGTCATTTATAACAGTCGAGCACTTGAATTTGTTTCCGTTGCGTTGTTGCGATTAGGAATTCAATCTGGGCAATAGTCGTATGTTATCTATATGTAAACCTTGGCTTTCTTCTTATGATAATGAGAAGCGTACAAGTACGTAGAGCGACCCAAAGCGAAAGTTTTCATCTGCCATGTTAACCCCGTGTGAGCGGTGCTTTACTTAGTACGGTTTGAGAAAGATGCAACACGTGCAAAGCGGAATAGATTGTAAAAATGTGGTCAAGCAAAAACACACTATCATACCTCGTTCGGCCCATTGGTGACTGTGCAATGATGGATTGCTCCATTCAACCAACCAAGTTTGCAACTACTAGCTGAGGCAATCCCAGTTGTTTCTCTGAAATGAGTTTAATAAATCCATTCTGTATGCTCACAACTCGATGTTTGTTAGAGTTTGGATTAACATGACGTTGAGGACGACAAACGGCTCAACGGTACTATTCACAAAATGTATACAATGTTAACCAATTTTGCGGTCAAAGTTGGGTAACGACACATTCCCTGTGGAAGGTTTCTGCATTTAAGGTATCCATCATTTATATACTTTTTCGATCTCCTGGATTCAGGTGAAAATGGTCGCAACCGGATGAGCCGTGTTTATTCAAAGCTCCTAACTTGGATTCACTGAAAAGCTTTTCCTTCGGATGTCACTACTAATGTTTACTTGTAGATTAACAGTGTTTATTATTATATCACATCATTTGACCATCGGGTTCATTCAGCTTTAGCTAGTGGGAATACTGAACCAAATTTTCCTGCTTTAATATGCTCTAACATTAAAGTTGGAATATAACAACCCGATTTTTCAACTTTTCATCTCTTACCATTCCTGTTAGTTTACACACCCCTCCATTCTGTTGATATTCTGACTGCCCATTTTGAGTTGAGACGGTCACTTTTGGTTCATTGAACCGTTAAATAGTGAAATTCAGAACGAACAACTCTACAATACCCTAGGTGACTGTCGCATATGTTACAGATCGCAGTTTCACTGAAAATCAACTATTGCTTTCAGTTATCAATTATGAAAATCATTGGTACTCTGATTTTATTTCACCAGTGTTCGATGTGCTTACGGTAACCGTTCCGCTATCGCTACGTGTCTAACATAACAGTGTCTTCCAAACCTCAATGGGATCCCAGTTTTAGAACCCAGTCGAATTGCGTTGTTGAACGAGATACGCGTGCTGATGCCACACATCTTTGTACTACATAACTTTTATCCAGTGCTTTCGGAAACCATTCTAGGGGTGGACTTGAAAGCTTTTGGGACTTTCCCAGTTTATGTGGCATAATCTAAATAAGGCTTACGATTCTCCTTCTCTGAAGCGTACCTTGTGTTTGCCTCCATCAACACTTCATTGTAAGACAGACAAACGGGTTATTTGTTTATTGTCCAACATTTCCTGTCTACTCTCTATAGTATCCAGGGCTGGTGATTACGGAGCTAGTCACATTAGAGTACCTTCTGTGAGTGACGAGTCAAGTGGTATCGTGGAACATATTCCTTCATCATCATCAGAAAATTGTTCACGTTATTTTCGATTAGAGTTTACCTGTCTTTTTCGTCCATTCACTGCGCGAATCACGTTTCAGGATGGAGACAACAAGTATATTGGCTGTCATCGTAACAAGTGTGTGTATATTAACACCA
The DNA here is from genome assembly GCA_013368495.1 of Paragonimus heterotremus. Taxonomy (NCBI): domain Eukaryota; kingdom Metazoa; phylum Platyhelminthes; class Trematoda; order Plagiorchiida; family Troglotrematidae; genus Paragonimus; species Paragonimus heterotremus. The sequence goes on along the minus strand of LUCH01000650.1, from coordinate 129,134 downwards.
TGTTAACTAATCCTCGACCTTAGTCCTGGTGTTTGTAGTAGTCTCGCTGAAGAAAACGAAGGCAATCCATATAGTCTTTTGCCTTTCGCTTGCTTCTGTAATATGTCGATAGTTTGTTGACATCTTTTACCCTGGTTCTCCGCCGTATTTATTGTCTCTCGGATTGCGTGCAGTTCTTTTACTATTGTAAACCTGGGTTTCTAGATAGATTATCAAGTTTTAGTAGCTCACTTATTTCCCAAACTCCGTCTGTACTCGGGTAAACAACAAACACAGCATGACAGTGAATTCCTTTGATACCCAAGGAACATACTTTGTGAATTTTGTCTTTTCCTGTGTTTCGTTTCATCCATCATGATTTCCTGTCGAAGATTATGATGTATGACCGCGTAGTTTTGGGGACTAATCAACGGTACCGAAGCTGCACCACACCTGTTCTCCTCGTTATGATAGGCTTTACAAGGTCAACCACAGATGACTGTAAACTATTGACCATATTGTCTACTAGGCTCTGTTTTGTTTCTGAGGGGTCAGCTTACCACATAGACGTAGTAACTAATTGAGAACGGTATGAACTTGAAAAGACAAGCTAGTAGTAGAACAGTGTATCAGCATCTGTAGGCGGTTGATCATCATTCCACCCTTATTTGTGCTGTATGAACGTGACTTACTTGTGCTTCTCGTCACCACTTTTCGACTTTACAAATTACGTTCTTCTAAACACCATTAAACGAGCCCGCCATGATGTGATGCACAAACGTGCGGAGAAAGATGACAAAAATGATGGTTGGATCTCAAGTTCATAGATGTAATCGAATAGTCATCCGTTGTCACGATTGATCAGCTACACCTGCTTTATAACTGGTGTACGTTCCTCTTCACTTTTGTCGACGCCTTCACTAGGCTTATGGTAGGTGTTTTTCTTTTCTCATATTTCATATCGTTCACATGTTCAGTCTGTGTCGCTTGAATTCCTGTCGGTTATCAAACGGCTTATTTTTTTCCCTTATTTATGTTTTTCTGAATTTTTTTAAGTTAGAAGATTGGTTCAAAGATAAAAAGGAGGAAATCAACTTGTTACAAAAACGACAGACAAGTCTGACGCATAATCGCATCCAAGTGTTGGAACAAGATGTCGAGAGCAACCGTGATCGTGGAGACGGCGTCATTCAGGTACTTGCCCCCGGTCGATTCATAGTTTATCTCGTTACGCTTCTATCATTACAATGTAGTACACCTTCTTTTTGTGGTTGATGACACGAGACTAAAGAAAACGTAAGGGGTTGGAATTCACGTTACAAGAATGTGTCCATTTCACTTAGCTCATGCTTACAAGTATTCAGTCTACCTGTTTGTTCGGTTGGCTGGTTTGTACATGTCAGTGAAAGCCTTTCCTGGGACCTTCGATTCACATGCTTGGTTATTGTATAGTCATTTTCATTGTGATTAGGTGGCAAGCCACTTTCTTGGTTGTTTCGTAACTTGTTAACTAACGGTTACCTTAGATGCAAATATTGGAGCTCCGAACTGTTGAGGAATGTCTGTTTTCTCCAAAAGTGATTTATTTTCCGAGATATCGTCGAAAAATAAATTGTGATTTCGAATTTGATTTTTTCACGTCATGACGTGTCAAAACTCATTTTTGGCGCCCGTTTCTCCTGCGTCTGTGATTGGCCAATCCCACTTTTAGTGCACCAATTCACATAGGATTCTTCAAGGCCATTCAAAGACTATATATACGCAGACGCTGGTCTGCAGTTACCTTTGGTTTGAGAGCAAGTACAATCTCGACTAATGGTCACGGTCTTTTGTGTTATTCTGGGGTTTCCGGGTATAGCTAAGCTCTGTGCTGCGTTTCGTGATCCGTATAGTCGTGTCCTAGACATTTTTAATTATCGTTGACCAGCGGGTCATAACTTTGAGTGGTATGCATTTCCAGTTCAAAGAATACCAACAGGGAAATTGTCCCCAGGCTGAACCACGGTGTCTCTGTAAACGTGGTGTCTAGTGAATTACAACAAAAGTCAAAAGTATCCGATCGGATGTCATTGTAAATAAACCAGAGTTAGACACCAGAATGCCTTTGGATTCAAGTATACACATTGTGAAAATTATCAGAACGTGTCCGAAGTGTGGTCGAGGAGAAAACCTGAACGACCGGTTAGTCATACGTGCACTGACCAGTGCATGCACCGTCTACTGGATACTTACAGGCTGCTGTACGGTTTCACACGTTGACTCTGACAATTGGCACAACTAAACATTGAACGGTGATGCTGTGCGCGTGGTTGACGGTACGGCATAAGACGGAGCTCAGCGTTTTCCATGTAACCACGTTTGGTTGACTAGTATTGATCCGACAACGTCGATGGCGACTACCATCGTCAACTCGTGCGATGAACGTATTCCTAGCTGTTTGTAGACGTCGCTCAGATCCCTCATACCAGATGGTCAAAAGTTTCTCACTGGCCTCTCAATATGCATTTTTTGCGGTTAATGTTCTTAGTTGTTTCGGTTGGTTATTAGATCATGGACAATAAATTACTTACACAGGACGCTCTTTCTTCCACTCTTTCATTGATAAGCCTGTCATTACTTAGGGTCGTGTGTTGGACGTGCTCAGCACTACCTGAATCGACTCAGCCATCTCACCCTATTGTAACAATTCATCAGTCGTCTATCGGTGCATCAGTTTATATGGACATGATCATGTGCGCACTCATGCGACTTGTTAGCACCGAGTGTACGAGTTATCAGCATCATAGCAGTTAACAGCCAGACCAGAAAGTACTGTGGCTGGGGCCACCGTTCACCTCAACAGTGACATAGAATATCCTGGAAAAAGAATACGTTACAATAAAAGTTAAAAATTAGTAAGAGAAGACTGGGCGTAAGAACTAGAAATGGTCTGGATACAGGTACGTCATTGACTGCAACGCATCACCATCTTGGACAACGTTTCCAACCGGCGATTTGAATGATCCCAAGGACCTCAGCCAGAAAAGCCACACCTACCCACCTTGCACAGCGGAGCAGTCGGTATCTTCATATTTCGTGACCACGTTGTTGCTTGATCAGCACGTGATTTTACTCAGCTGCTGGTAGTTTCATTATATAAGGCTCGGTACAGCAAACGCTCAGTTGGCTTGCAGAGTACGTGACCCAACCTTCGCAGATTGTGCAACCTGACCAATTGATCGCGCATCCTAATCGTTTCGGCCGTGTTGGTCAGGCGATCAGTCCACTTAGTGTGGGCTAACTGGTGCAGATAACGGTGGTCGAACACAGTCAGTCGGTTGACACATTCGTTGCGAACAACTCACATGTCCGAACCATAGGGAAGAACAGAATATATATACGCGTTGTATGCCTTTCATTTCGGCTACAACCGAACGTCTTTTCGCTACGACAGACAACGCAGTTTGGCAAAGGCAATTCGTACCTTTGCTATCCTCGCCGATATCTCATTAGCAATACTACAAGCTGACGAGAGAGTGTTACTCAGATATATGAAACTATCCAGTCCGAAATGAAGGAAGTAGTAGTGGAAATGTCTGTCTTGAAGCATCACTTTACAATTTGAAGGTACGAAGCGCCTTCTATGCAAATCAACCTGGTCAATCACCTTTTCCAGACAAAATAATTCGCATAATCCATGTCGATCAATCTAGTTCCAGGAAGAAGCTCAACACCGAGCTTAATGGATTCCTCAAGCGCACCGTCCAGGATGTCGTCCATGACAGTATCGAACAAGAAGTAGGAAATGGAACACCCTTAACGAACACCACTAGAAGTAAAGAACACTCGGGACAGTTGTCAATGGACTCTAACTTTACGTGCAGAATTAGCACACAATGATATTAACAGGTTCACGTATTTCATTGGTACTCCCTTGGTCAGAAGACAGCTCTGGAAGGTGTCGCGCAATTGAATGGGAGCAAACCTTCAGGTCTGAACAGACCACGACCATCGACTGCCTATATGAGTGCCGATGTTCCAACATTCATCACATAGTAGAAATGTAGTCAACGCACCTTCGACCGGATCGGAATCCTGCTTGTTCTTTGCTTGTCTGACTTCCTCTGGGCTTAGCGAGCTGATGTAACTTAGGGTCAGTGAGTAACTTAAATGCAGCAGATACCAGATTGATGCCTGTGTGGTTGTCACATAGATTTGACCCTGACGGTAGTCTGCTAACCGAAAGATTAGTAAATATGGAGAAACGCTTGAAAAAGAAGTGCTGTATAGGAAATTCATGGAGAGGAAAGAATAGGAGCAACACAATTACTAATTTAATTCCGCTGTGGTCTACCACATGATGATTAGGATGACCACATACGGCAACTCATCGATCTGACTGACCCACTTATTCACATCTTGGAAGATAGCATTTCTATACCTTGAGGAACAGAGTAACCAAGGCTTTGATAGCCTACGATCACGTAATTGATTGGCCATCTTGTGGTCTCCGTTTACTGTCATTTGATGTATAAAACCATGTCCGTTAAGACTGACGCTTACGCTACGGACGACACCATATACCTAGATAACTGGATAAAAGGGGCGACAGTTGTTAAAGTGTTCATGTGTTGTATAACAGGCAGTTTCGTTTGTGAACAGTATACTAATCACAAACGACATTCAGGAACTGAAAGGCCAGCCTCAACACCAAGAAGACGACAAACCAAAAGCGACTGTCTGAAGAGTGTGAACGCGATGGCGGAGGAAGTGCCATCAGGGCGAACGACAACGCACCGCCACTCAGTGTGTGTAAATGCACGTCAGCCGTGCAAATGAGTGTACGTGTTCGTGATCTCATGTCTAACATAACGGGTACTGGAGTTTGTGCAATAAACAACTTGCAGGTTGAGCATATTTTGCGGTCACAACACATGTTTTTGCATAAACACGAGACTAGTAACTGGACTGGATCGCTTAACCTGTCGCACTGTGTATATGTGTACTATTTGCTAATCGTGTAGCCTCATTTGAATAGAAGTTGTATTTCCTCATTTCACTCACTCAATCACTTCGATAAAACTGTTTTCCCTACAAATCTGAATTTCCGTAATATATATTTTTCAATATTTGATCATATCTACTTGTTTATTAACTGGAAAATTTAGAATGATGATTCAAATTTCATTATGTTTACGAATGGGTAGAATGAGCTGACAACATTATTTTTTCAGTGAGCAGTCTGAAGTCAACATCATTACAAGTGTAAAACTTGAGTGACAAACTGCCAGTGTGATTTATCTTTGAATCTTCGACGGACCGCATTAATGGCACTGAAAATATGAATGTAAAAGAGGGCGGACAAACGAGGTCGGTGTTTTGTTAAACCACCAACCCTCGATTGGGACAAATTCTTTTGGATTAGTCCCAACTTCCAGTATACTTGTGAGCAATCCAACCGGGGTTAAGCAGAACTAAGGAAGAATCTACATGGTCTGGATAGTTACTTGATGCCAATGCCGGTCAAAACCGGGTAAGAACGATTTTTCCGGACTACGTTAAGTAGCGTTCGATCTTTCCAACAGTAACTCGGAAAAATCCGAATCAGTGGATCTGAATTTAATCTCTACATATCGGGTGCTCTTACCTTGATGTGTTCGATTTCAGTCAGTTGAAATTCTGCCGTTAGCCAAGGATAACGGCGACAGATATCGTTTTAATGAAGAGATTCTTTCCAACTTTAAGGAAGTCCGTATTGTACTAATCTATACTACTATTTTGTTGAGAATGTTTAATTTTGCTATCCCGACCCACCGTTTTTAAAACGTTGTTAGACTGTCTACGACTGTCTCTCCCTGTTTCTTGCTGACCTCAGATGGGGCAGCAACTTACTGAAGACTATCCAGCCTTGGAGGAGCAGGTGAGAACACGTCTTGAAAGAGTACACGCCTTATGGGATCAACTGATCTCCATGGTTCATGGTTTATCGACTTCGGTAAACAAGAAAGAACAAGGTAAGCTGATTTTATTTCCACCTATTTAACGGTAACTAGATTTCACACGAAGGTCTACATCCAAATTATGCGTTTCACAGTCAGCGATGAACATGTGCTTATGCATGTTTTTTTTTAATAGCTTCATCTGGCAAAATGTTATGAGCAGAAACTTATGCTCTGCTTTTTCATGGAAAAAAAGTTTTGGACATTCTTTTCGTTTTATTCATTCTGTTTTCTACTTTATCAGTGATTATGACAACCAAATGAGTGAGACGAAATAGCAGATGCTACCACCTACATGATTGTTGGTCTCAAACAAACATTAAGCTTTATATTGATGATTTCAATAATTTAGGAACTGAGATGGTCAAATCTTCGTTTTCCAATGTGTTCATTTTACGGTCGTTACTATACATTCATGCATGCACACGTTACACATCCCACACCTACTGTACCCGTTGGGGTATCGGAATGGAACCAGTTAGCTTTAGAAACATATTGTGAACAAAGAACATGCAAATATTGAGTAGATAATGGTAAGTCTTTAACGAATATGTTTGTCTGTGGTTCTATTGAATAGGCGGTAATAAGCCAATGAATTTGAAACTATTCTAGTTGTCTGAACTCCTTATGAGTCAGAACAACGAATATTCTACGGCCAGGTCAGGATGACAATGGGTGAATAATGGTAGAGGTCACAAGACCAAGTGAGAAATAGGGGCGTTAACGGCGACGGACACATTGAGTAGACTGTCCATCGCCGGCAGGTTTAATGAGATCGGAGATTTCAACTTGTCTAGGAAGTTCTAACCGCCGGGTTATCGATTGGAATTAACAGACAGTAACTGTATGTCCTGTCGAAACGATCAGACAACCTGATCATTACTCACAAGCGAAAGTAATCGAGCGTTCATATATGATGATTCGGTCGTGCCTAATGTGAGGTCAATGGCGCAGCGTAGCGGTTAACACGGTTGCTTCATGAACGCGTGGCCGGAGGTCTAGTCCCGGCAGTGGTAAGGAGATGCGCTGCTGTCGAGCTCCACTGAGAGCGCAACTCGAGTCTAGTGCTTCTCTTTTCAAAAGGGACTGACTGGAAAGTCCTTGAGAATGTGACAGCTGTGATCAATTGTATGTGATCTTTAACTTGAAATCGCCAGTAAATAAATCTTCTGGCATGTGCTGTACGCATCTGTAGCACGTGTACCGGCGGTTGGTAGGATGTTTTGTCGCGAAGTCTACTGTTCACAATCAGTAAGATGGCTTGAACAACAGTTCATTCAGTTTACAAACCTAATTTGCAGTGTACATTTATATATATATATATATATATATATATATATATATATATATTGTTTGGTACGTGAACGAATGCATCATTGCGTCATAAATTTTATTACAACCGGATGTTTGAACTCATTCAGTATACTCCTAGTTTTGCAACAGTAACCTGAAAGGCTTCCCAAGATAATTGCAGTTATCCTATGAAGGTTTCATTTTCCACAGCTCGTGCAAAATAACCTAGACCAATTATGTAAATAGACATAAGGCACAATTTTTTCAACAATAAGGTGGAACTGATCCTAGCATCCCATACCGTACAAAAATACAATGATCTGAATTTCGTAGAGTGAGCAAGATGGTTTGAATGAATAAAACCCCATTCTGAGTGGTGATGAGCTGGAGTGTTAAATGTTTATTGTTGGTAAGTTACAACCCAAAGAGCGACCGTTTACTCATCTGCAGTGATCAATTCGAATGTCCAGAGACGACCCGTTCCGTGGAATGCAAAATATATGACCTAGTTCACCACTTTCTGTTCCTACATGACCGATTAGCAATGTGTAAATAGCAGTCAGTAGTGCCCGAGTGTTTTTATCCGTCTACTTAGCCTTTCTTCTCTTTCAATGAAGATAATGGTAGCACGATTTCGACTGCTTCAGTTTTTGATCTGATTAGATCACACCTGACGCTTCGTGGTTTGTGGAGGAGCATCCTTACTCTTCGAAGATGGCTCAGCCTATTCTCCCTGCTTTCTATTTACCTATTGCGTGACCTTGTTTGTTGATATTCTTGAATGTCTGCGGCGTTGTGTCCATTGATAGTTTGGTTGTCTGTTGCCCTTCTACTTGTGTTGATACAGTCGCAGGTCACCAACCAAACAGACGGACGAAGGAATGTTTCTTTCGTGGGACCGATTTCCTTTTTAGCAATGTTTGTTGGTTTCCTACTAGTATGAAGCTTTTACTGTGTAAATACTGGTTCTTCTAGTGTAGATAGCGATGCACAACCTACCCTAATGATATATCATCTTCACAGTTGTTAGAAGTATTCGGAAGTAGTAGGTGGTTATTCATATTCAGTTTGTTGGTAATCTTCGAAACAGTGCAGTAAGGGTGATTTATTTATGAAGTATAGATATGTCGGGATATCAGCACCGGCACCTTTAGGAAGCGGCTTCATCACTGTTGTTGCAACCACTTCTCTTTCCGCTACCATGTTAAACAGTATTCCTGAAGACAGTTATCCAGAACCTTTTGTAAGGAAGTTGAATGAGACTATTTTATGTTGATTGACCCATTATTCACAGCTTATCAGCAAACGGCAGTTGTACAACTGCTGTTCTTTGTGGCTTTCCGTGTATTCTTTGTTGTGAAACCGTTGGTTGTATATAAAATATTTGCATGTTCGCATTTTCCGATCAATCAAGTAATGTTCCAAGTCAACTGGTCAAATCCAGAAATATATATGGGTGCTGGAAAAACTGACTAGCAGGTCGAAACTAGGGTTACATAAAACCTAGCTAGGTAAGCCCAAAATATGATCACGCAACTGCTAGTAGGAACAAGTAGTCAGTAAGAGCCAACACGATCAACCGTAAAGCAGCATATGACGACAACGAACAGTTAACTAATTGAAGGCTCTTACTGCTGCATTCACAAAAATTGATAAAAATTCATGATAGCAAGCGGAACTATGGGAATCGAAAATCGCCTCCCCATGGCCATCATCATCATCATCATACTGACCAGCATGATCATCCTTACAGTACACTAGTAGATGACGTTGGCACTTAATTCGTCATCCAGTTGTGAAAAAAAGGAACCTGATTCGAAGGTCAAGGAGTGTTTGAATGAGATTCCTTTCCTGAAATTACCGTCAAGTATTTGTATGTCTGCATGAAGCATCCGAAGCTGCAATCGAGAGATTTAAGCAGGGTTTACTAGTTGGATTCTTTGCAGCTATTTCTGTCCCGCTTCACGGATTTTTATTGCTTCACATATACTTGGGATAGGCGACACCGACTTTCCCGCCACCGAACTCGACTAACCTTTGTTATCTAAAGTTTTCACACAGAAACCGAGTGGTTCACGATGACCCTAACCCAGATGAAGAACACTCTCTACTGCTCGTAACTTACTTGAAGTTATCTTTGTTTCGATTTGCCAACTTTTTGATTCACAGTCTCTCACTTGGGACGAGTGTGTAACCGCACGAAGGATGCACTGTACAGTAAATGTTTGACTACTATTCATGTAAACTAGTCTGACACTGTACTCAGTGTACTTCTAGTTTGTGAATCTCCAATTTCCGTGCGTAAAAATCTAACCATTCGCAACTCTGATAATGCCATGTTGGCAGCAAAGCGAAGACCTCCGTTTTGTCCTTCCGTGTAAAGTGAAAATCCAGACTGAGCGAACACACTTCAGCCGGCGGTTTGCACAGTCTCCGAAGGAGAGGTCATCTGATCGAACCATGATTAGTGTTGCGTGTTCTCGATAAACGGTTATTAGCGAACTGTCGTTCTTCCGCTCAAAAGGTATAGTACAATTGTTATGGTTCAGAATTTTGTTTGTGCACATCAGCTGCAATGATCGCCGGTCTAGATGCAACGAAATTTTTTTGGCTTGTTGCGGTACTAGTATTTTTATTTTTCTTATTCTAACAACAATCAGTTGTATATAGATTGAACATCACCGGCGATTGATGGAAACTGTCACATTCCCATAGACTTCACAGTCAGTCCCTTTCGAATTGAAGCACTAGACTCGAGTTTTGCTCCCATTAGAGCTCGTCACTAGTGCATATGTTTACCACGGCCAGGACTAGAACCCCGACCACGCTTTCATCAGGCAATCGTGTTTACCACTGTGTCATTGACCTCACAATGGGCACGACAGAATCAATGACCTCTCGACTAGGACTCTTCTTCAAGTTGAAATCACAGGAATCTGCTTCTTTTCGAAAATTGGCCAAATGGAAAGTCTGTGAGAATGCGAAGGCTACGATCAATTGTGTGTGATGTTCATTGTTAATGATAACCAAAGTCCCCTACTACTCATCAGTAACTAATCAGTTAGTTACAATGTCCACCAGCGTCAGCCTAGGATTTCCGGTCCAGTGAACACCTATAATTGATCCATCGACTTGTCAACTAAGCAAGATTTCAGAAAGAACTATTGTTATTCCCGTTACACGAAACGGTTAACAGGTTCACTGAATTTGGCTAATGCGATAGGCACTTATTAAATAAAGTTTGCACATCTAGCTGGATCCATGTGGACTTGAACTGACTATCACTTACGGTTGCTTATTACCTCCAGCTTCTAATGTAACTTCCCCTTCGAAAAAATTATGAACAGAACACTGAACTTGCGCCTCGCGTTTGTTCGAACCCTCTAGTATTACATAATTTTGCTACGGTTAATCTTTAAAACAGGCTGCGTACAAAGTTTGTCTGACTGCATAGGCTGCCAGCTCATGTGAGTGATGCTGAAGTTATGTCAATTTCTATCAGCGGCTTAAAGGTACACGAAAGATCGCTCGGCGAATTTAGTAGCTTTTGTTATTCCAACTTACTAGGAAGTTTTAATTGTGGAGTCATAGATTGAGGTTAACAAGACGATTTGTGTGCGCCTTCCCAAAGCAACCAAGTAACCTGAGTATAAGTTGCAAATGAATATGTGCGAACGTTTTGGTTGTTAATTCACTCTTCTGCTCCAAAGTCTGTGGTGCAGCACTCGACAAGGAGGCTCCAAGATAGCGTAGCTGGAGGTTACATCTCATCAGTAATGAAGAACTGTACCACTGACGAGTCCTATGAAAGGTAAAATACCAGCCTAGTGCTTTGTTTCTAAGGGGGCTATCTGAATAATCTTTATGATAACAGTTTTGAGTGCTTTTCAAGATTATTCAACGAAATACACCACTGCTTAGCGATAATCTATATCGCCCGACAATTTTAATTTCTGTGGAAGTCTTAGTCGTGGAGTCGCCGATAATAATCAATGGGACAGTTACTGTATCTCTTGCCATGGCGATCGAATAGTCTGAGCACTACTCACAGGCAAATATATCTGAGTGTTTACGTTTGGCGATTCAATTTTAATTATGAAATCGTGGCCAGAATTCAACTCCTTATTGAGAGTAGGGTATGCTCTGCTGAAGTGCTTTACCAAGTGCGAATCCCGCATCAAGTGCTTCTTTTATAGAGTGAATTGACCCAGAAGTTTACTTGGAAGCGAAGTGTTCGATCAGCTGTAGATTCAGTATACACCAACGAACTTTTTTTTGTGCACGACCAATTTCCTCTAATCCTGCACCTAAAATTGGTTAACCTGCGGAGAATTTAAAGCCATTGTGTACACGAAAAATCCTCTTCCGCGACCTTTAGAATTTGTTTCAGTGAACCAGCTAGCTTGTATGAGCATGTGAATACAGTTTGTTTAAGCGATGCCTCAGGCATGTTCACATTGGTTTTTACTTGCACAATCAAAGCCCTAATTTATGTTCTTTTGCAGAAAGAAGTCTAAAAGAAAGTCTGCAAAAGACTATGACCTGGTTTCAAGAACGCGCCACAACACTGTCCCACGTTCCGTCTGAACACGTAATTCCTGATCCCTCAGCGTTGACCAACCTTCAGTGGTCGATGGAAGAACACGAGCGAAATATGAGACAATTGGCTGAACATCAGGCATGCCTGAGTGACATACGAGTGAGCACGGGAAAATGGAGTCAGCTAATTTTCCATTGTGATTGCTGTGCGTTCTAATCAGTTTACGTTGAATTTCAACCTCGATATGGTAGTAGTATTAGTTGTAGTATCTCTTCTTTTAATATCCAAGTCGGTTGTGAAGGCTACCTTTATGTATCTGCTTAATTTTAAGTTATCTCTTCAGTGACTCACGTTTGAAGATTTTGTCACTTTTCTGATTATTTTTATGGTCTTATTCTTTTGTTAACTTCGCTCAGACTATTAGACTGGTTATAATCACGTGACAAACATGGATACACTTTTGTACGCTTATTCTATACATGTAATTGTAGACGAAGTTAGAGCGCACTGAAAAGCCCGAACATCGCCTGGACCTCGAACAATCAATAAAACATCTGGAAACAAACTTCGGGCAGATGGAATCTCAATTAAGGACTGAACGTGAGCGTCTGGGGATTTTGCGCGCAGCTTCGCAGTCATTTCTGGAGCTCCAGTTAGAGGCTGCGTGGGTACGAGAGAAGCTGGCTCAGGTTAAAATGATTCCAGCATATGTGGGAATCGATTTGTCTTCCGGGCGGCCACTTGGCGGACAACAACTACTCCGTGTCCAACAGCTTCGTCGGCAGCTGAAAAGTCACCAGCTTGAAACAGACAATCGTCGTCCTAGAATGAAAATTGCATGTGAAGTAAATTTTTCAATACCATTTTGTACAAATGAAATTTTTAGTTAACTTACTAGGTTGGTTTGCTTGACAAAACTTAGCTATGTTTGAGTATAACAAATTAGCTCGAATTTAACCTGAACTTCCGATCTTATACTGCTGAACATCAAGGACACTTCAGGTTGGGCTCAGTGACCTTGGTTGTGCCTAACTAACTGTTACAAAATGCCACATTTTTGACGATATAGTGTAGATTTGTATGGTTTCGCTTTTGAGGACATTGATGCGTAAATTACGTCTTATGTTTTCAGTTTGACGCTGGACATAGTTTTTTTTCTTTTTGGTTGAGAGTGACCCTTGTCAAATAATTTGCTGATGTTTTCGATTCGTATCAGTTATTTCCGCAATAGTCTGAAATTGTGAGCGATCGCGTTACGCTGTAGGGTAAGAAGCGCCGCCCCATTTGGACGCGGTATACACCGGATATCGGTTCTGTTCTGCCGTGTCTGTGGCTTCGTTCACTTTTACCAGCTTTGTACTGTCCGACGTTGATTGGTTACGTCACCCTTCATCTCGGCGTGACAAATCGGTATCGAATTTATTAACAGTTCATTACTTGATACACACCCAAAGTTTCAATGTCATTGTTTCACTGATTGCGGCTATTCATGACGAGATTATAAGTAAAACTAAGAAACAGTGATCTGCCTACATCTTTCGAATAAAACGGCATATTACGAAACCATTTGTTTGTTTTTTCCTCCATCAAATTGCATGTCTTGGTTGAGTAGACTGGAAGCGAAAGTGTCTACCTCGACGGGGGTGTAGAACGACGTGGTGGAAATACTGGCCCAAAGTAAGCTGCGAGATCAGGAAATAATCTGGCAAAGCGGTCATTACGTAATAACTAATAGGCTACAAAATGTACCAAATGTTCTCCTCACTTTTATGGTAGAATACTATTTTGGCATGACGCACATATTCTTTTCTTCGTCTTGGTTTAATGCTTAGAATGACATCTCAAAAACCGAAATATTGTGAGGCCATGTCCCATTAATGCACCGTATGTCCGGGAACTCTGTCCGAGCCTTCAGAGTTCAGACCGAAAGATTTACCCAACGGCCACGCACTCCAATCTGGTCGGGCAAACGAACGGGCACAACACACCTCCGAAACCACAGTCAAATCAGCTATAATCAAGGTGGGGGTGTACGCTCACTTCCAGCCAAGTAGCTTGACCCGATCGACCCAGTGTTTTGGTCACCACGGTCCACGATCGATAAAACCTGAATGCTCACACGTCTGTGTTACTGTTTCGACGCCTGAAAGGCAATGTTGCACTGGGAACCAACGTGTGCCGGTGAGTAGTGCAGATGGACAAAGTAGAAATACCATATTTCCCTAACGGATTGTGGCATCTCGACAGTTTTCTCACCCATTCCACTTCCTACAGTGTTTGTGGACGTTCCCTGTAGATCCTGTGTTTTGAGGTACCCACATGTTGCAAAACATAACTGACAGAACAGTCATCTGTTGGTGTGCGCAGTCGAGGATTTCTTCACTAGTTGCAACAAATTCTCTCATCAACCTTCGAACTGGTTTACGAGCAATCGATCGCGCACTCGCATATTTTGTGGTAAAATGCCTAGTGTTCTCCTATACATTTTCATCACCGACAACAAATAAAATCCAGTTCAATACGCAGTTTAGTTGTCCGATTGACGGTTCGTCGTTCACTCATTTGCACTCCAGCAGTGCGATCTGATCCTAGCATGATAAATTCGTCCAGAGCAAGTCGTGCGCAGCTACTGTCCAACAAACTGAATTGAGAAGAGTGTGATCCAGCATAACTGGAAATGACCACAATCAACCGAGTGTTCACAATTCCGACGTGCTTTCGGTGGAAGAAAAGTATCGATTCTAAACGGCCAAAAGGAGTTTCCAGATCATCTTGAAGTCTGTACGGTCCTAGAGAAGTCAGCTTCGAATAAACACAGTAAGTGTAAGGAGTGCGTTACGTACCTTACCACATCCTGCCAAGTTCGATCAGTACTCATATGTATCAACATGCTATCCTAGTTAATAATCACCTAACCAGAACCCTTATGACGCGAATGTTTTGTGTTGACCCAAACTAAACGGTTTGGCATCTTGGATATATCGTTTGTCAGGATGAAGTAAGTTTTCAGAGCACAGAGCATCTCAATCTGCACAACATTCCCGGACGGGCTGTCCACGACGATCTCGATAACGCAACGAGTTACCTTCATTACGATAAGGATGAATGGTCAAATAAGTGATGTTG
>LUCH01000650.1:7168-106191 GCA_013368495.1 Paragonimus heterotremus | reverse complement strand
AACGTTAGACTCATTGCATGTCGATGTCTGCTGTATCTCTGAAACTGGAATCCAGGACAGTAGTCAGCGTATGGAACTAACAGCACCCGCATTGTCTACCTGATATTGGTTATACACTTCGGGTGACTCCACAGCCGCTGTTACAGGTCAGGCTGGAGTAGGTATAGTCCTTAGCTCGACGGTCGCAGCCTCATTGATTGATTGGATTCCCGTTAACAATGGACTTTTTGCTCTCCCCTTAGCATAATCCGTTAATGCCAGCTCCAGACGCAGGATTTTCAGAAATTTATTCGTTGTGTCTGTTTACGGTCCTACTGACTGTAGTGACGTGGGCGTCAAGAACGCGTTTTACTCGGATCTGGCCTCTCTACTTCAGTCGATACGTGGCTCTGATATGGTCGTTCCGGCGGGAGATATGAATGCTCAGGTGGGTCGCCTTGGTGAGGTCAAATCTCGTTTAGGTGGTGGGTTTGGGATAGCGTCACATCGGTGAGATAATGGTGGCGATTGTTGCGGCTGTGCGCTGAACTTAAGCTATTTTTTAGCCAGCACTAGTTTTAGGCATCGTGCGTGTCAATGCTATACTTGACGCCCGCCTTCTCCGAATGAGGCCTGACCTCAGGTAGACCACATAGCTGTTAGTTACAGGTGGCGTGGTTCCATCCAAGATTGTCGTTCTTATTGGGACACGTACTTGGACTCGGATCGTGCGTTAGTACGTTGTCGTTTTGTTCTTACTTTTGTTGGTCAACGACTCAACCGACAGCAACGACTGGCTGTTGAGAATTTGGCTTCACCATCTGTAAAGCATAATTACCAAACCAGCTTAGAAAGTTGCCTTGGTGGTACTCACTCCGAAGATCCTGATAGCTGCTGGACACAAATATCACACGCTATTCAGAAAGCAGGTACTATAGCATGCAACACAGGGGTACATGAGTTTAACAAACGTTGGATTTCAGAGAAATCTCTGGAATTGTTAGAAGCCAGACAAAAGTTTCCTCCTTGTAATTCACATAACAAGTCTAGAAGATATATCCGTAAGAAGCTGAAACGTAGTCTGAAAGGCTGATCCTGAGGCTTGGTTAGTGGAAAAAGTTAAGGAAATAGAAATCGTTTTTGCCTCCGGGAACACTGGCTAACTCCTTGAGATGATCCGTGCTACTGATCCCAGGCGACCGTCTGTCAATGAAGCTATCTGCGAGGCAGATGACATTAATTTGTAATAAGTCCAGAAGGTTAAAGCGTCTGGCGGAACACCTTGAGGGTCAGTTTAACTGGCCTCCTGCTTCCATTGTGTTGCCGCCACAAAATTGTGACGCAGCACTCTGATCGGTAGATTTGGAACCACCCACTGAGACTGAGGTTCGCAATTGCATCTCGGCTCTCATTCGTAATAAGACTGCTGGTCCAGATGATCTAGTGCCAGTACTTTTTAAAGAAGGTGGAGAGGTGTTAGTATAGGCCTTAACATAGCTGTTTCAACTTGTGTGGACGACGGAGACCATTCCTTCGTGCTGGGGGCACTCGGTAATTGTTCCCATATTTAATAAGGGAGTCCGGGGCTCTTGTGAAAACCATAGGGGAATTCGTTTGACCTCAGTCATTTCTAGGGTTCTGGCCTCCATTATACCTCGTCGACTCACTGCAGCTCTTTAGATGAACATTAGAGAAGAACAGGCAGGGTTTCATCCTGGCCATATTTTTACCCTTCGTCAAATTTTACAGCAGCAACATGTATACCGCCGGCCACCAATTGCCATATTTCTTGACTATAAAGGTGCGTTCGATTCGCTGGATCAATCTACACTTTTAGAGTCGCTTAAGCGTAGGGGTGTACCGACCAAGTATGTGAACATACCGTGGGTGCTTTACTCCCATACATCGGCTCAGGATAGGGTTTACGGTGAGCTGTCTGATAGTTTCAGCACCATGAGCGGCGTACGTCAAGGCAGTACCCTTTCACCATTTCTGTTCACTTTCGTCATGGACGAAATAATGGAGGACTGTCTGCGGCACTCAAATGATGCCCGTGTAGACCTCCTACCTGGTAGAAGGATGACTGATCTTGATTATGCTGACGATAGGGTGTTGCTATTTGACAACTTTCAAGCGGCACAAGCAACGCTGAACGCAATTTCGCGTTTTGCTGAGTACTTCGGAATGCGCTTTGCAGCCTCGAAGTGCAAAGTGCCTCTGCAAGATTGCTGTGATTACGTAGATTTAATGTTAGATAATGAAGTCATGGAGGTAGTTGACTGGCTTGTATACCTAGAAAGCTGCATCAGCGGCGGCTGCGGAGGTGTAGGGAATGAAATAGAGGTGCGTTTTTCTAAGGCTAGAGCGGTGTTTACTAATCTGAGGCACAGAAAGGTATCTCTCTGAAGCTTAAGGGTCGTGTATATCAGACTACAGTGAGGGGTGTATTACTTTACGGTAACGAAACCTGGCCCATCAGGGTAGAATACATGAACCGTCTTCAGGTATTTGACTACCGATGTTTTGCATCCAATCGCTCTTATCGGGTGGCACCAACGAGTGAGCAACGAGGTGGTTAGGAAGCAGGTGTCTGGCGTTGACTGTCAAACGAGTTCTTTTGTTTATTCACTACATTTTCACAGACTTAGATGGTTAGGCCATGTACTAAGGATGCCAACTAGCCGTTTGCCACACCGAGCACTGTTTACCGACGCTGCGGCCGATTGTCGTAAGGTACGGGGTGAACAGATGATTACCTGGTGTAGACAAATGAAATCGTTCACGTAGGGGTTGGGCACTGTAGTTCGGGTTCTTCTGCCGGGCTTGTGCCCTCGCGACTCATAGACTTGATGGCTTGAGACGTTAGGTGAGATTGCAGCTAACCGAGCTCAGTGGCGTGAATGTTGTCGATGTTTGTCTGAGTTGCCTGTGCAGTGAGTTCACTTGATGACGTTAGGCAGTGAAAGCCGTGAGGAAGCTGTCTTGCTGATGACGCCTTACTTTCACTTACAGCTCGATTGTTTGTTTGCAAGGTGTAGGCGCCTTGATGTTGTATGTTTGAATAGAGACGCAGCCATCTTTAGTGACTTCACCCCCTCTCCTTTTTCTTCTTCTCGCCCTTAACAAGGTTTGTTGCTTCTTCTTCTGCTTGGTTGAGTGACAGTTAAGCATCAGTGTGAACCACTGATGTGTTGCTGTCTATGATGATGATGTTGCACATTCTGCGATTTTTAGGTCACATTCTCCCTATGCCAGCTAAGCGTTTGCCGTACGGAATATTATATATTGAGCTTACTAACATTTGGGTGTAACCACGTGGTGTTCAAGTAACAACGTCGTCATGATATCTAAAGACCCTGAGTGCTCTACTCAGCAAGGTGGGTAGATGTGGTCTGTCTGACTGAAGTCTTCGTGATCAGTCAAATCGCTGGTTAGAAACGCTTTCCGAAATGGCAGTGTGCCGCTGTTAATGTTTTACACGGATTTATACCATTTCTAGTTCTTCCGCTTAGTCTTCTTTCATTTGTTTCCAACCTTCTTAGTAACTTCTTCTATGATATTCCACGTCAGTGTTGAAGTGAGTGGCGACTCGAACCACAATACTTCCTGGTTCTGCTCTTTGCTGCTGTGATGATGATGACGATAACTTCAATTTGTACCGACCATATTGTATTCAACCCTTTTTCCAGATATCTCTCTAATTCAGATTTTGGAGTCATTTCCGGTCATTCTGACTGGATTATAGTCATGACCTTTGTGGGAAGCTTTAACCATAAATAAATGCTTTTCCTCAGTATGATGTAAACAACGTTACCATTGATTTTTGTTACCATAGTTTCCGTTTTTATCATAGCAGGTTTGCAGGCGTTTGCTTTCCAAGTATACAGGCTTGTACTTTATATTATTTTCGTTTATTTCACCCTTGGCAACTGATAACAAACGAGCGGTGTTTGCATTCTCGTCATTGCTTGCATTGCTTTGAAAATGGTTAATAAACGTAAAAAAATTCCGTTCTGATTTGTTCAGTTTGATTGTACTATGTTTGCCGGGTCATTTTACTAGCGTTGCGTACAAAAGGAACTGGATTGTTTTACGTTTCCAAAACGACTGAATCAGTCACATTGATTGAAAAGTAGATATCACATTCTTGCATCGGTACACTCGAGGTGCGCCGATTGTTTTACGCTGTTTGGGTGCAAAATAAAAAGCTGATCTTCCGACAGGATACTCTCCCTCCAGATGGCTTTCAAGTGTAAATTTCAAATGTTTGACTGACCAGAGTAAAGGTTTGCTTCAAATGTCACAGAGGATACACTCACTATCGGAAAGGAACAGAAACTATACGTTTTCCTAAGCTTTGTACAGCTTCACCCACTGTACCGTTTTATTTAACGGCCTTCGTTTTTTTTAGCGGTTTTGACATTTTTTTACTGCTAGTTTTAGTTCACTTTTATCGAACGTTGTGTTTCATGCCTTGACATATTTGCACAATAGAGGAACTTTTTAAGTAGACCGTTAACCATGATACCGGACAAACGGATGATCTTCCAGATACCTATTTGTGTCTCTTACCTTCTCTATTAGTCGCTCAAACAATGTTTCACCTACAAAGAACTATAGCATGAACAACTAAACTGATAATCCAACTTTACGTCATGACCATTCGATGTGCTTTAAGAGAGACTCCATGGCTGAAGTTATCACAAGAAGATCCAGAACGTCAATTGAAACGTTCAATATCCATTGTAATGTCATATCTCGAAAACAAATTTCCATGTTCTATATCTAGCTGTTATATGTACTCATTCGTTCACTCGTGTCGATCATCATATATTAGTTGTACTACAAAACGATTGTCTGATAAGTACATGAATATTACCCCCTTGTAGTTGAACAGTGTTGTGATTAAAACAATTTCAAACGCTATTGGCCGATTACAGTCATTTTGCCAGTAAGAAGAACGCGTTTCAGATTGCCCATCGGGTGCCAGATAGTCGATCTAGGATGGTGAGATTCCGAATGTAGACCACTGTCGAGACTATTAATTTCCGACTGCACAACTCTGACCTCTGTTTTGAGTTCATGTTGGCTTCTGATCTGCTTTTGGTCTATAATTGGATACACTCACAATTTGTAACAATAATTGCGTACTTGCCAGCAAACACGCAATCCGCAATCTTTCTGAACCAGTTCTCTCATTTATCTTAGTTACTGTCTTCATATCTGTTGTGTTGTACTTAGTCTGATAATTATGCTAAACGTAAAACCTGGCAAATGTACACGTGTTGCGTTACTGGCCTTGTTTGTTTTGTAGGAGCTCCAGTTCAGTTGTACACCTTGTGACCTAAAAATATGATCACCCTATCCTTTCGAAAATCATTCTCACTACCAACTTGGTAACATTCTCGTTTTGCAAACAAATGAACATCTCTCTCTAGAATGTAACAACCGGAGTTTTATTTGAATTACTCCCATGAAATCATCATCATAGACAGCAATCCATCGGTGGTTGACACTGACGCTTAACTATCACACAACCACGAAGATGAAGAAACAAAGCTCATTTAGGAGGGGAGAAGAAAAAAGAGAGAGAGAGGAGGGGACCTAGTCACTAAAATAGCTACGTTTGTATTCAAACATACAATACCAAGGCGCCTACAATTGAGTCTCATCTAAAAAAGCATTCTAACTGTTGTGGTTATTTCTACAAGATATATCCCGATGAATTCAGAGATCACACGCTGTTTTGAAGACAAAAAAACGTCGTATAAGTAACGCATATAGGACAATTTGCAGTGTTATCAAAACAATTCAATCAGTGAACATAACTGTAACCTTTTCAGCATATTGTGCGGCAGATAGTGAATCAATCTACTTAGTTATTGTATTTAAAAGTGTACAAAACCGTCTAATTGATTCAACAACACGTACAGCATATCTTAATATGAGTCAGAAACACAAGATTCTTGAACCTTTTACTAGCCTTTCGTTCCTGGATAAGAAACAGTTCATTTGATTGGATGTGATATTCAAAGGTACTACCAACCCAAACGTGTGAAGGAGGACGTACTTTAACAATAGAGCCCATCCGTTCTCATGTTTGGCATTTTAATCTCTGGGTTGTTTAGACCGACCATATTTGATGGTAAACAAAACATGAACTTTTATGATCAGTCTTTTAGCATTCTTATGATGTTCTTAATTCCTTCAAATTGGCACGAGCCTCTAATCTTTCATCACGGTAACGTCTGGATTCACACTTAGTATATAATGAGGACATGACAGCTCCTTCGAATATAATTAAAGTTTTCTGACCGGTTTTCCTGCGTTTACTTGCGAGATAAATAAGGTTGATAACTTGTGCTTTCTTGTTACCGAATCATAAGTTGTTTTGAATCGGTCATATCCCAGCCTATTGCAGTATGTTGTTTTATATGTGTTTACTCGGATTGTGGAACTGCTGAATCTGTTTTTGCAGGATTGGTACGCAATATGGCTGTATAATTAATCAGCGATTATTTATCTTATTTTATATTTAGTGCATTTTTTTGTAAAGGTTTTTCAAGCGAAGTATGCTTACTGATTCTTCTAAAAGATTTGTGCGTTTGTTCCTATAACCGATTGCTGTTGACTTGCCGACTTAGAAGTTGA
Source organism: Paragonimus heterotremus (assembly GCA_013368495.1). Classification (NCBI taxonomy): domain Eukaryota; kingdom Metazoa; phylum Platyhelminthes; class Trematoda; order Plagiorchiida; family Troglotrematidae; genus Paragonimus; species Paragonimus heterotremus. The sequence goes on along the minus strand of LUCH01000650.1, from coordinate 99,561 downwards.
CATTTCCAAACACGTGACAGCCGGATAACTTTGTCGCGGAGTCTACTACTTTTTTAGCGGTTTCTGTAGTGGTTTTCAACAATAGTGTTGCGTCTCTGACAAGCCGGTTATCAGTCTGTTTGCATAGTTAATCCATTCAGATTGTCTTGAGTTCCAACCGTCATCCTCTGAAAGGCCGAGTTATTTGTACAAGTCCCTCTTGGTTGTTTGAACAGTGGTCACCCAAGTAACAGGACGGTGGATGCTGCTGAAGGCAAGGTTGATGCACTCATGCTAATCGATCGATTGTGATCTTCACGGGTGTGAAAACAGTGTCCGTGACAGATCACAAAATGTCGCAATTCCACACTAAAGCAGCTGACCTTGTTTTGAAATAGGTTGGGCAGACTTCCTCGTGAAAGTGGGGCATCGACCTACCGGTCAACGGAATCGAACACTTGATGATAAATTAGCCACAGTTAGCTGCATTCCAGCATTATGACCGATTTAGACGATACTGAACACTGAATGTGCCAGCCAATGGTGTATAAAGAAACAGTCAAGCAAACCACAAGAGAAACCCAATTTTGGATGCACACCATCTGCTTGCATCTTTCCATTTATATTTTCTAAGTGGTCTTTGTGAGAGAATCGAAATAACCATCAGTTGTAATCAGTTTACGGTGTTCTCTCATTTTTCTCTATTGTTCCATTCTGTGTCGGCCCTCGGAAACCACATTATTCATCCGACACGTGTGCACGGTCATTGTCCCAGCTGACGTTACATTCTGTCTCAGGAGCTGTAATTGGTCAATTTTTCTCTTGTATTCATAGATTGATCCTAACTTATTTTACTCCTGAGAACAGTTAATCACACTTCGAAGTAATGCCTAAAACCTGGCTCATATGCTTCGACTAGTGGACTGGTTAACGTGGGTTTTCAGACCGCAGACAGTGGGTTACTCAACTTCGGCTTTATCGTTCCAACATATATGTTGATTACTAATGAGTAGTCGGGGAGTTGGTTAATTTCAAATTGAACATCACACACAGTGGATCACAGCTGTTGCATTTTCATGGACTTTCTATTCAGTCTCTTTTGAAAAGAGGAACACTAGACTCGAGTTGCGCTCCCAGTAGAGCTCGTCAGCGGTGCATCTCCTTGCCACTGCCGGGACTGGATCTCCGATTACGCTTTCATGAAGCAACCGTGTTAACCACTGCGCTGCGTCATTGACTTCACCTTAGACACTACCGAATCATTATATATGGACGCTCAATTACTTTCGCTTGTGATTAGTGATCAGGTTGTCCGATCGTTATTGTCTGTTAACTCCAATCGATGACCCTGCTATTAGGACATCCTAGACAGGTTGAAATCTCTGATATCATTAAACCTACTAGGTGATATTTTAGATTACTGATGATGGTTATGTTGATTGGAAGACGACTCAGGCTTGTTTTTTTGCAAAAATAATATTGCTGCCGTTTTATTCACTCTTTGATTTTGAGCTACAAACAAAAGTTAACCGGGTTAGGTTATCCAGTCGGATATTTGATGCATTGGTATTTGAGTTTTGGCAACTTACACATTTTACGTTTTTAAATAACTTCTACATACTGCTGCTCATCTCATTTTAGAAGTTGGCTCATGTTTTCGCTGTGAATATTTTTGTCTGTAGACTGTTGAGAGAACGTACTGTTCGGACATCAAGCCTTCTCATGTATCCGAGATCGATGTGAAGCAGTTTCGCGAGTTGTTACAAGATATTCGCCAGAATTGGACCAAATTAGTTTCAGAGCTGGATCGTTTGAGGTACATGTTAGAGGTGGATGAACGGGTCTGCCAATTTGCCCTAGATGCTCACGAACTGGAAGCGTGGCTTTCGGAACGAGAATTGTATACTTTGGCGACGGAAAAGCCAACGGTTTGTGCCATCATTTATTCTACCCTAGTTGTGATATCATTTTGCAAGTTAAGCACTTTTTTACTGTGATGAGAAATATTTCACACGACCGATATATTTTCATTGGAATGTTTATATCTTATAACGTATCTGAATCCATGCATAGAGTTCACTTCGCTTCTCTTTCGCAAATTGGTTAGTGTGTCTGTTTCCGAATCTATTTATAATCAACAATAAACTGGCGAAATCTTTCAAATATGTTAGACTTATCATTATCTCTGACTTATTATGGATCATCCACATGATGAAATGAGTTGTAAAATCACTTTTTGTCCAACGGTTTTTGTTTCGTAACAGCTCATAACCTTGTATCCTTACACAGTCCTTTTTCTTATTCCAATATTCATCTGTACTTTTTCTAAAATTGCTTCATACTGAAGAAGACTGAAGCTACCAGGAAGAGTTTAACCATCGAATTAAGCAAACTCTTTCTCTATTTCGACCATCGCCTCATTTCAGTCATGCTAGCAGAAGACAGCTTGTCTTAAGGGCTTTTCAGAATACCACAAACCGGAATCGTTTTCCGACAGATTAAAGAGATGAATGGAACCGCTCCATACTTGCTAACCCCGGTTCTCACAGTGTTAAAGCTTTCTTTAACACCTAGTCGTCTCATGTGAGGAGCTTGCTAGATGATTTCACTGGGGAATCGTCTGAATTCCCCTATGAATATGATTGTTCCCTGAGTTTTGTCAGCTTGAACAGGAGCTCGTACATTCTAGTCAGTTTCGTGCACGTGAACGATACCTCATAGCAAATATGTCATTGGTCAACACACCATCCATCATTTTGTTCTGAGAACAAACTAGATGCCAGACTTGACAGTTATTACAATGTGCTTATGGATATAACGTATCTATTCGCGTCTGTTATGAAATTCAGTTGTAATTCTACACTCACCTGAAACACTAGACATTCTTCAAAGGATTGTACCTCTGTATATTACCTATTAGGAGAATGATATGATCCTGCTAAAGGTGGATCGTCTGCAGAGTTCCGTTAATTGGGTATTTGGTACTGATCAGTTACTTGGTTCTTGTGAAAGAGTCCGCATCCAAACACTCTCGTTTAAACAGCCGTGGTCTTAACTACCGCAGGTCATTCGTTGTCTATTGTTATCAATGTGGATTCAGCATCTCATACGGATTAGGACTTATGTGCACGTATTGGGATTTTTTAAGAGCGATTTCGGTATGATTTATCTTTGTGATGACGCTAGTTATATCGCTGCTTCATCCGCACGTTTGGATCTTGTTTCACATTCCTCTATGTTTCGAAATATTTAAGAATTTCAAGATCCGCCAATCATTGTGCTCGATTTCCTGTTGCACCATAACCTCCTTGTCTTTATTGTTCGCTTATTGTTTCTGAATTTGCTATCAGTTGGAGTATGCTTGGGACCGACTGAATATTCATAAAATTAGAGCAATAATCAGTAACTTGTTTTATTAGTGACGTGTCACTTTTGGCGCAGAAGCTTCTTCAGATCAGATGAAACAATTACAAGTTTGGTGGTACTTAATGCAGACGAGACGTGAGCATCTAAACGATGCAGAAGGTAACGGGCCATAAGTCAACTGTACATACGCAGACGGTCAATACTGGGTACAAAGCGCTAATTACAGCTGATCAGAGACAGGTGTACAGCTAGGCAAAAGTCAAATCGATATAGTCTGTTAGATAGGCTAGTCAAAGGGTCAGTTATTTGAGTAAATCGTGGAATCACAATCTTGATGCATTAGGATTGACCTATCTTTTAGACATCATTGCAATTCACTTCCATCAATCCAAGACCGGCCGCCATGTGCCAGAGAGTTCAGCCCCGTCAACTCTGTTTACAGCGCACCTGGCCTTCGTAATTTGAATGGTCTCTGCAACTAAGCTCTCCTGTGTAGTTCCAGACGCCCGTCTAATTATGTCGACAGTTTTCTCATCATTTTCGGGACCTGTATCTAACGCGTGACCAGCGATTGCAGAAATCCGCATGATGTCCTGGTACTCCTGTTGACTTTTAGATGCTTTTCTAGTGCCCCTCCGGTGTTCATTTACTCTGGTCCCAAATTCTTGTGCTGTCTGTCCAATATAAACTTATGAGTAGTTCTTGCATTCAATTCAGTGTACACAGTTACTTGTTCTCACAACAAACAAGAAGTCTTTAAGATGCACAAAAATGTTACGCAATGTCGCCTCTTCTTGAAAAACCGTCTTGAGGCCTATTTCGTTCAAGACCCTACAAGTACATTGTTGCGCCCCTTCCTCGAATGAAATAACGTTGGTGCTATTCCCTTCCTGCGGTGTCTTTTGGTACCGAGTTGTGTTCCTTTCTTGATTATCTTTTAAGTAACTGTTAAGGTGACCGCAGCGTTACCGTTATCTCTTTCTAAGTTATCTTTTGGTCACCCTCATCTGTGTACAGATGCAAGGATGCGTGGAACACTCAGCTTGAAACGGTGCCGTAAACTTGTTTGGGGTGAGCAGGTGTATAAATGAGAATGTTAGGTACATCTGCGATGGTCTTAAGGCTCCGTCGTATTTGTTAGGAGGCAGATTCACCAAAACAATCTAGTCAGGACATTGGTGATTGCTGATGAAATCAGTCATCATTGCAAACCAGTCAGGCCCTCGGTGACGGCTGACGAAATCAGACATCAACAAAGCACTGAGGGGCACGTCGGACTAACGAGCGGGAGACGTGAAAGTGAGCGTGGCTGTCGCGCCAGGACGATACGTGCGAGTGAGCGCGAGTGTCGCGCCAAGAGAATACGTGCAAGTGAGCGTGTGTGTCGCGACGGGAGGATACGTGCAAGTGAGCGTGGGTGTCACGCCAGCCCGAGGAACTAACGCCTATGGAGTTGGCTTTACTTGGCCACTTGACAGCGAAGTGGCCTAAACAAGCAGACAGTGATTCAGCAAGTAAACGGCGATATTTGGTCACTATTTCATGATATATATTTACAGGTATTTTATTCGTTTGGTCGAACTGGTAGTCGGCAATACAGCGTGTTTTTCCGCAATCGTGCTCTTCTGGTCTCCGCGCAAGTAGACTAGGTGAAGCCGCATTGCAGGGACCCAGGTCAAGCAGTCAAGCCGTATTGGAACTTTTGGCAAAGAAAGGGAGCGTTATATCACTATTCTATTGACCAGGCAGTCAGGAAATGGCAGTTGGTCACTACTAGATTCTAGTTCAATTATTATGTGAAATGTCACCAAGAAAGTAACTTATCGATTGTTTACAAGTTATTCTGAAGTTTCCAAACTTGCCTTGCAAAGACCAATGTGTTCTGGGAATCTTTGAAGCCATTAAGAGAATCCCATGTTCTAAACTCTTATCTTTAGCTGTTACAATTTCATCATTATAATTTACCACCAGGGGGCTATTGTTCTAAATTTTGTTAGGGGGTAGGGAGATTAGATACACGACAAGCACGGCTTCGTTAGGGCTGGGATCAGTAACAAGATGGGTTTGGAATCGTTCGCGTAAATGGATTTAGAACACTAGTGGAGGGTACAAAGCTGCCAGCATGTTGAAATGCCTGGCTCGACCGTGGATGCCCACTGTTTGAGCAAATGGATTGAGTTGAGATACTCAGATCATGGCCACAGTTATTATCAACACGATGACATTTGCGACATGGTAACGTGAACAACGCAAAACATCCTCATGGTACTCACTTGTTACTCGCAATTGATCAAGTCGAACAGGTCTTGTGAATAGATTTTCTTAGTTTTACTTTCGTGTAACTAAACTTGATACTTCCCATTAAGTTGTTCGAGTAAGCTTCTACTAATGTGACCTATCGATTCCGGCATGTACACTGGATAGCCCTTTTTACACACACATACATAAATATGACATAAATACTTGATCAGACGATTACCTCAAGCCAGTGCCACATGTGCTCATTATCATTTTGAGTGACGCAATCATATTCAATCAAGTCAGACGTCAATTGTCTCTACCGGTGAATATGACCAACGGGATCTCATCGTAGTCAGTTTTTTACGCGCGGTCACCGAGTTGCATAGCTGTCTTTCGCATTCGTCTAATCAACAAGGTCGTGTCGTTTTACATGTAGTACATTGGATTAAAAGCGTTCGCTTGTTCACAGCGTGTAAGGACCTTTATTTTGGATTGGTTCTCGTGAAACTGACAGTGAACTAGACTGTTACACTGGAATGCAACTCAACTGTTAACCAAGGGAATGCAGAAGTAACCGGTGAATACTTTTTTCAGGGGTTTACAAATCGGGGACCAAAGATGTTATTAATTATGAGATGTTTAATTACAATACCCCCAATAATCTGGCTCTGTTGTTGATGGAAATAATAGCAGTTCATAAGATGTCAATTTCACATACAGCTGTTTTCGGTAATTCTTATATAAGGTAAGTGCGAGTTATATATGAAAATTATTACGAGCCAAATAGGTCATTAGAAATCACAGTAATGACACAGATCACAGTCTTATGGGGGTGTTGGTGAATGTGTTGGAGTGTTGCGGGTGTTTGCTCTGAGACGCGTTCGTCAGTATCAAATGGTTCACGCTTGTGTGGGTTTCAAGTGGATGTGGAATGACAGGCCAGGCAACTAGAGGGTTTGTACGAATTGTTTTCTGGCACATAGTCAGTGATTGTGGAGTCTGATGGCAGTAGCCTCAGCCGGTGATATTCACACTCTGGCAGCTCTGGAACAGGACCGATGAACCTTAAAGATTACTCGGAACGCTTCATCCTGCTCAGTTTGATGACCAGCATCAATTGAGTGCGAACCGTTTGCACTGGAAATGGGCTTTCTAGAACCGTTGCGAAGCCATTCCGCTAGGTGTTCACATACCCTCTCCGACAGCTGCCTTATGGTTCTCCCAATGTAATCTACTTGACAACAACAGAACAGAAGTTGATCGCGAATAGCCAAGGATGAACGAAATATTTCCGATATTCCTGGAGAAAACGAAAGCAGTTCCAGTAATTACATTGCAGTTGCTAATTAAACAACGACACGTTGCATTTGCGACATCCAGGGCTTATCTGAAGGTGACCCACAGCAAAGTCCATATAAGAGAGTAAATTGGCACCGAAATCAGTTCAATGTGACGGCATCACTCTGGATGACAATTAGCCTACGTAATACCGACTTCAGATAGTTGTTCCGTTACGGGTCTGGTACACACAGGATTGTTGCGTCACGGATGCCTTGGGGTATTAATGCATTAACTCTTTCACTGATTCTCGCTGGTGTATGATAAATGGGCCGGTTTTCATACAACTTTGGTCGAGTATGTATGCGTTATTTCTGATCTGGCCTTCAGCTCATTTTTCGGTCCTAAATGTTGGTAGTTCACTGATCGTAAACAGAGCGTTCTTGTGGACATTCTTCATTAGCCACCTTAGCGAATGAATCCAAACCATTTTGTATTTGATGCGTATTTTTCTTAGAGTGGAAATGATTAACCGTGGAACATGCCACACATTGCATTCAGTCTACTGTCCGGTGTAAGTTCTTTAGTCTTGTTGGATGATATTTCGTTTATGCAAAGTGTCCTACGTATGCTTTCATATACGTTTCATGTTTGTGTATCTTCACTGACTAGACTGAACAAGGTGTCAAAGCAACTCTTCGCAAACACTTGAATAACATGAAAACTATTGACCGATGGCAATCACAATTGGTTAATCTACGGAATCGTGCACGTGAACTTTGTGGTCAACTGAAGGAACAAACTGTGTCTGCATTGTCAGACAAGCATCGTATCTCTCAACTGCAAGCCTACGAACACACAATCCAATCAGGTCAAGCTCGGGTTGTGCATGCATTTGAGAGTCTAAAAAGTTTGACTTCCGAAAGACAATTAGAACTCGAGTCTGCCTTGTCCCAGCTCCAATTACTTCGAGAAGTTTCTGAATTAGAGGTTGGTAAATATGTTAAGCAAAAGGTTTTTGTGTGCATTTTGTTAGTAGCGTTTGGTGTAAGCAAATACTCTTGTATATTAGCTTTCACTATGTTCTAATAGAACGAATATAGCCACTTTTTTTCTATTTGTTTGAGGCATTTGCAATAGTAATTGACATTACTGATGAGTAGTCGGGGACTTGGTTAATTTCAAGTTGAACATCACCCACAATTGATCGTAGCTGTCGCATCCCCATAAACTTTCCAGTCGGTCCCTTTCAAAAAGAAACACTAGGCTCGAGTTTCGCTCTCGTTAGAGCTCGTCAGTAGTGCATTACATCATGTTCAACTTTAAATTAATCGAATCCCCGACTACTCATCAGTAATCTAAACTACTGCCTAGCAAGTTTAATGAGATCGGGGCTTTCGACCTGTCTAGAAAGTCCTAATCCCGGGATTATCGATTGGAGTTAATAAACAGTAACTGTGTCTCCATTTCGAGACGATCGTGCAACCTGATCATTACACACAAGCGAAAGTGGTTGAGCGTTCGCATGCGATCATAATTCGGTCGTGCTTGCCAACGTGAGGTCAGTGGCGCAGTGGTAAACACGGTTGCCTCATGAACAGCATGTCCGTGGTTCAAATCCCGGCTGCAGTGGCGATGATATGCACTACTGACGAGCTCTAATGAGAGCGAAACTCGATTCTACTGCTTCTTTTCGAAAGGGGCCGACTGAAACGTCTGTGGGAATGCGACAGCTGCAATCAATTGTGGGTGATGTTCAACTTGAAATTAGTTGACATTGTTCCCTCTTACAACATTAGGATCAGGTTAATTTTCTATCTATTTAAAGATCTGATGTTTTTTTACAGCAGTTTCTTGAAACATCTTCAAATTCGTGTAACTGGTATACACGTTTTCCTTACTTTTTTTATAGAAAATATGGCGTTCTGTGAATCACAGACGTAGTCTTGAAGCAGTTGATCGTATCTCACGATGTTACTGTGTCCCTCGTTAAATTTAAATCAGCAGTCCATAATGAACGACTGTATCAGTGTTCTGTTAAAAATGTTTTGTTTCGCATAGTATCGACTGTATTTACTGTGAGGTGTTATTTTGATTCCAATTTAGTCGAGTAAATTGCAGTGTATATGATGTAACTCGTTTGGTTAGAATGGGTATTAGGTAATATACCTGTTCATTTAGATCACATTCAAACCTTGTTAATCAATTTAAAACTACTCTGTGAAAATAGGAATCAACCAGTTTAATTGCTGCTCATCTTTCCAAGTTTACTGTGACATTTGTTTGCTTTCTATTGTCATGACCAATGGCAATAAGTCTGTATTTTTTTTACCGCGGTTTAATTACAGTGCAACCGCGAAATGACCGTCATAGTTCAGCAGCAAACCGGAGCTAGATGGACCTCACACCATATAATTCGTATGTTTAATTCCAGTAACGAAACTACGATGCCCGCTTCTTTAGGTCAAGTAGTGATTGAATCGACCTTCGCGACTTTCACCTTTGTTTTAACTTCAGCGTCAAGTCATCCGGAAAGTGGTAATGCGTGCTCTTGAACCCATGTTTCCGTCATCCTTTTTAAAGTCTTTACGGCCCACTGACCTTCCAACATGAGTGACAAAGGCGCTCTATGGTGGCTGGTGAATGCAAACATACATGTTCATATACGTCACTTCTGTCCACTTATCCCACGCAACAGCTAAGGCTTACTTGTATGTTTATCATGATGCGAACTGGCTGATTGAATTCCAGCCATCTTCCTTCAATTTAGACAGGTTTGTACCTATGATGGATGCCTGTATGTCTTCGTATCCAGCTTATTTTTTGTATTACCGATTATTGTCTAAAATGCGAATGGTTTGTGGTGTTTCAGAACAATGATTTCAACTAGAAAGGAGTCGTATGCACGAATTGTTCTTTGCTACTCATTGGATTTATCGCTTACACTGTGAAAAATATCCATTAAAGGATATCGGGGAACAAAAGTCTGATAACTCATAGTTGAGAAACGCCTAGCGCGCGCAAACTTGTAATCCGACTGACGGAGAACAATTCACCTTTAAACAAGGAGTGAGCTATATAAGGAACGCTTGCCGGAGAGAATGACCCTCTTTCAAGGTTCACATGTGCTTACCTTTGTTATGTTCAACTTCGCTCCCGAAATTTCTCTGCCTGATCATCTTAATGAAGATGTTTTAAAGAACCGTTTTAAATCTAATGCTCATTATAAACCGGTAGGCATATTTTTCAATCTACGTCTTCTGAGAGACTGTTCCATTCAACCATCTTGATGATCAAGTCAGATGTTAACTGGCGTACCATTGTAGACAGTCAATACACGCATACACTTGATGATACAGGGAATGCACGAAATGAAAGAACAAGTCATTTGAATATGTAGCTCAAAAAATCTGGACAACTGCTACCGGATCAAGCCATCCTGGACGTTTAAGAACGCCTATTCAGACACAGCCTACTCACTGGGACAGCTGGAACGTCAATATCACTAGTAAATTATCTCCTTTAGTTGTTAGTTCTGCTCGGCTCTTTCCGAACGAAGTTTAAAAAAAATGCTATTGATGGTTTAAACAGTCAAGAAGCAACAAGCCGACGTTGGTGTTCAAAGTGTTGTGGTTCGTGTTTTCGTGCCTTCCATTCAAAAAAAACAGCAGTATGTGACGAAAATTTATTAGTGCATGCTCTGTGAAACTGACAGAACAAGTTATACTCTCCCTCGTCTTCTATTTTCACTGTTCCCCTCAGTTTAAGACTTTTGCTGGTACACTTGTTGTCCTGATATATGTGTACAATTATTTATGTACATACGAAATGATGTCCTTTACTACCTCTCTAGCGTGAATTACAACCCTGCAGCGGTCAGTAGAGAAAAGAGACACAGTCGACTGAAAACATAGTATTAAAAAGTCATTAGAAAGTCAACGACCCAATTTTCGGTACGTGGCTCGCGTACAGTGACCAGCACAATAACAATTTTTATTCACAGATTAGATCTTCCTGAATGTGTTCATGTCAGTGTCTGTTTCAAGAAATCTGTGGATTAGGCACGCAGTCCGCATCAACATAAATTATGTTTGGTCTGAAGTAGTGGATATTATTGCACACACATTTAACACATCAGTATGTCTACTGTATATTCGTCTTTAGTATGGCCCAAGCCTCTGAAAAATTCATGTAACTCCCAGCTATGTCAGGGTTTAAACTATTCTTCAAGAGGTGGCCGAGCCTGAAGGGTGAGTTATCGTCTTCCTAGTTATTTTATTGTAATCACTCAAGGAACAGAAGACAGCTGTACGGTTGGGTTACTTTCGGTTACCAAACCTCCACTCGAGCTTCTGGCCACACCAGTACTCTAAGATTATGTATTTCAGATTTCACAACTGATAAGGAGCACTTTAGTGTTGCACTTTGAATTTATTTCCGGCTGATTTATATAGGGTCAAACTAGACTAACATTTTTGGCAATGTGGATGAAAATGCGTTCGGATCGAAACGCATTTAATCAGTTGTCTGATCGTCTTACAGCTGCAAATAGAACTAACGCGTTAATTCAGTGGAATGGAATGCATTCACATCGCTATGTTTGCACCGTTTTGAACGATCGAGTATACCAATGTTCTAGCAGATCTTCATACTTATTCCTTTCCTAGCATGTAGATACTGATATTTTCTTGTTGAATGTAGTGAAAAAGACAACGGGAATCAACACATTGAGAGTGACCAAGCTTTGGCACATGAAGATGTCTTGAATCGATACCTCGTTCATTCAGCGGGCATTGTGAGACAGTCTACACCGAGAGGCAAAACTCGACGTTCTGTCCAAGTTGACAGCATGGTTTTATCGCGTAGCCAGAGGAGACGGCGCCTAAACGACAGCGGATGTTGACAACGCAAACAAGAGGAAGTATGAATGGAATACTGTACAGTTTAGTAAATGTCAGTTTCTGGTATACCATACAAGAACTGATGTTCAACAAATGAATTATAGGCGACGTTAGTTGAGAGCAGTGCTCAGAACGATCATCGGAAGGGCCATTTTTGAGACCAGTTCTGCTAAATATGGACACTGTTGACAGCACGGACACTGATCGTAAACCGGTCCTTCAGGTATTTAAGTCTGTTTTCCAAGGGAGGAGTGCATGTTTGCCTAGACTGTTTATAGCCCAATGAGCGTACCTTTTCTAAAAAGTTACTTTCACCTCTTAGCTCACTGTCCATCATTTGGTCTCGTCGGGCTGGTACCTGTAGAGTGAAACTATGATTTGAAAAAGCAACCGAACCCGCAGATAAATATATACTTTCAGACATCCCAGCAGCGGTTGGGCCAAGTTTTCCCAGTGATGTTCTTGTGATAGCTGCCACGTCTTCCGGTCGAGGTCAAATGACAGTTGGTTACGGTTTGCAGTGACGTATACATGCCTGCATGAGTGATGTAGGCTCCATGAGTCTGTCAAATGTAGTGAAGTACGCACATCTCCCAAACGATATGACTCACTATGTCAAAGATCGAAATTTCTGCATGTGGTTACCACATACTTCAGTAATGAGTGAATTAGCACATCAGTCATACTGATGACAGTGTGCAGCTGAAAGTGAATAGGAATAACTACTGCTCTAGCCAGTCGCTACAAAATGTCCACATTGTTGAAGTTCTTTTGGTTGGAAGCCCGTCGAACCTGATTCGTTGACCGTGGGGAGATCTGCATGGAGTCACGATCCATCACAGTTTAACCCACACACATCTTTGTTTTTACAGTCATTTTTAGCCCAGATAATCTTGACGATTCTTTCTATATTTAATGTACTAGCATGCTCACGAATATGTGGCATAGGATACAAACTTTTATGCTATGCACGCTTAGTCCGTCAACCATTTCGTAACATTCTCAGCTTCTGTCAATGCCTTTTGATAGATGACCCTTTGTTCTGACTATCACTACATTCGAATCGTCAAACGTTTGTAGATTTGGATTGCTGAGAAATCCGCGGTGGCCGTTAGTCATGAACTCGGTACAGATATCGATCATTGTTGTGTCCTACGCGATCGGTTTCTGAATTTCGTGAAACTCACTGTTCCTGATGGCACTGGTCGCGTGTCTAGTGTGAACAGTCAGTGTGTACGCTTGATTGCTCGGGGTCACTCGGATGCTGCAGCGATTGCTCTAGCCAAAGACTCAGTGAATGAGGCATGGGCAGATTTGTTGGAGTTAATTGAAACGCGCAAACAGTTACTCAAGGCTGCTTGGGACATGCACCACTTTGTCGGGGACTGCCAAGTGAGTGAGGTTTTCTGTTGGCGCTTTTGTCCTGATTTCTCTAATCAGTTGCTTTGTATACATTAGATGGATGATTTTGTGTGACCGTTTTTGCTGAGGAAACGTTTTCTACCGTGCAACATTTATATGGAGATGGGAATGTTTGCAATTCTCTGATCTTTTCGGGGAACGTTCTAGCACATTTCCTTCGAGTTGAAATAGAATTACACGTCATTGTTTTTCAAAATGTTTTGCAGGCGCCTTGCTCTCTTATTGACAGAAGCTTATGGACTGTAGGTCATCTTTAGTAACAATACAAATAAATAAAACTGGAACATGCGATACCGATTCACGCTCAGGTTGCATGGATTCCTCTTAAATAAGGCGTAAGTTAAGATGAATGAAATGTAACATTGAACGATATTAGACTTCACTGTTATGTTCATTAGTGACGAATGTGACTCGCCCCCTAACTAAAGAACTTTGTCTGACAAAAGTGCACTACTGTGGACAAATTTCTGGACATATGTGTTAATCTACTGTTTCAGTACCCCTGATTAACCACCGGACAAACTCTTCGCGTTGTGGTCCGGACGACATTGAAGTTCGTCAAATCACCACGTAATCGTACAAAGATTCTCGTGCCCATTCATAGTTTCGTCATAATTTCCCGCAAGGTTTTTCACGGACTATGTGGGTGTTGACAGCGTATTGCACGAAATACTCTGCATCATACACGCGGTAGGTAGTTTCAGACCAATAATTTGAGAACGGCATCGTGTTTGAAGCACATTATAATGTTTCGTGATTCATACACTTCGAGTCATCTTCCTCAGCATTGTTGTAACCGAGGTTATATTCTCTCTAATACTGTTTCCCAAATTTCGTTGTCCACATTTTTCACGTTAATGTAAATACAAACGACGACTTCTGCCACAGTTTTCCCTAGATGTGCTCAAAACGGAGTGGGTAATCATATGCTACTAACAGCTGATCCTGTTTAGGGAGATTGCTTCGTGATCAAGTGTCACTTTTCACAGTACGTACGGTTATTGAGAGGCACGAACTCATTTTGGAAAGCGTGGCAATGCTTAGCAGAAGAGGAACCCGATACTTACACAGATTCATCAACGTTTGGTCCTTAAAGCAAGATTTTACCAACAAATATGTTGACCTGGAGTTGAAGAGAAACCGGAAGACTGGCTTATAGATAGCGGATTTGAAGCGTTCGAAATTCCGTTTAAAATGAATTAGCCAGTCGAGGGAAGCGTCGTCTCATCATAATACATATTGCGTTCAAGATACGTACCAGTCACCTCCATATTCTCGTCTTGATTGCTTCTGCCATAAACATTAATATCTTGAACGCTGTTGACCTCTACGCGTTTGACTTTTTATTTTGTGTTCCTACCTTTACTGCTTGCATTCTCATCGGACATTGTAACGCGGCGTGTCCAAAACACACCTTTTTTTTCTCACGGAGTTGCACTGGCGACTTTCCCTGACATAGTGATAAAAGATTTGCAGTTTAATCAGTCAGCTCGGAGAATAACCAACAACCAAAACCATTCTTATCTCGAGCAAATCATGCTTTCGACTGTTGACAGGTTTCCTCAATGTCCATCTTCTACCAACGTGAGCAGAGGCAACGCTGTTGGTTCACTGTGTTCAGTGTGTCTTAACCGTCTTGAGTAGTGGTGTTGTCGAGTTCTTAGCGAAAGCTGTCGTGTTGTTTGATCGGCCTGTCCTACTTCGCAAGAGCAATTCAGGTCTGAACAGGCAGACTTTCACTTTTAAGAAGTAAAAGCGAATTGGGAATGCACCGATTTGTTGGCGGAGTTTCGTTGTAACGTAAATATCGATTACCTGATTCATTTGTGCCAACCATTCTGCGACGTTATCACGTTGAACAACACTCAGGTATGTCTGTTTTTTCTCATATCCTTATGGTTGAGTGACATTTTCATCATATAAGGAGACTTCGTGGATAACAGCCAACATCAGGAATATTCCCTGTGAATTGAAGCTCACTGTCTGGTGTATCCCGCCCTTTTCACGATTGGGTCTTATTAGGTCTCAAGTCTGGCTGACTACTTATTAGTGGTACACTTCCAAACTCAACAGTAGCGTAGGCAGATTCTGGCGCTCACTGCTGGGGTAATCCCGCCAAAATACTTTGTTTAGCTGTCAGCGCAGCTACGTAGTTTAGTTGGTACCTTACATACAAGTGAAAGCATGCGATTCCCGTTGCCCGTTCACATCAAGTGGAAGCCCAAGTTTTTGCAGTTGCGTGTCACTTAAATTCTCAACTCAGCCTGGTTAACTATTAGCAACATGTATTGTGCGTGCTTCCTCGCGTGCTTGTATTTCTTAACACCTATGCGCACAAGGGCAACCAGAATGAGACACTGGTTCCTTAAACATTGGTCCTCTGTATGGAATAGTGCAACGCTTATATGGGAATATGACCTTCTGGTTATTGACTGTCCGGAGAAAGCGGTTACCTCGCAAATCAAGTTTTTGAGCTAATGACTCCAAATGGGACCTGTCATGTCGACGGAAATGATCGATAGTTGTCTGCATTTACCGTTGCATCTATTGCCGGCTTATTAATTTTCAACTTTCTTTCTCTTCTGTTTCCAGTTTTGACTTTCTGCAAACCAAAACACTCGATAAACATAACTCTTTTGCGGTTCACACATTCCAGTTGGCTGATCAGATAAACATAGTTTCCGAGCGTCAAACTACGTGTCGTATTTTGGAAATACGCTGCTATGATTCTAACATTGTCATTCACTTGTCATTCACTAGCCAATGTGCACCGCAATAGGTCAGTAGATCACTCTCAGGATCTGTTACGATAACGAAGCCGAATTTCGTGGACAAACGGAAGTGAAGTTTGCACTGGATACCACGAAATGGGCAGAACCTTTTCCTTTAGATCCCAGTTACTAACCCTCTCTGTCATCATTATAAGAGCTTTGGTTAGTGAAAGGAGAGTCGAATGACAGTTCACTTGCTGCATATATATATATATATATATATATATATATATATATATATATATATACTTCGACAGATGCTGTCAACAGTGCTCTCCACTATGTCTTTTTTGATTCTTCGTGACAGACTGTACAATCGAACATCATCGTGTTTGCCAACAAAATGAAACAATCAGCTGTGATGTACAACTGAGTAAACTGAAATGCAGTGGTGGAAAATCCCCTCATCCTAAATCTTTATGTGAAATTTCATCTTAAGCAACCAAATTTTTTGAAAAGAAGTGACAACACAAATGTGAACGCTGAACACTGCTAACATTAGAGAAGAGCGTTCTAGACGTTTTTGTAATTTCAACCTTTTTATAAGAAAGCTTACAAAAACAAACCGCTAGCAGTACAGCCATTTCGAGTGAATACAGGAATACATCAACTTCTCAATCGTTTTATTTAAAACACCAGATATTTAACTATGAAATGAATTTGTTCGCACCACATCAACTCGGAAGCACTAAGACCTACTGTTTCATTTAATCATGGCATTACACTTGGACTCTATTCCTACGAAGAGTAGGGGAACTGGTGGTGAGCCGGAATTACATCCCCACATTTATCAAAGGTAACACTGTTGCGAGGAAAACCCGTGAATTTTATCACATATGGAAGTTCGCAGACTACGTTCTGACTGCTATCAGTTCCATGTTAGAGGTGTGATTTAAAAAGCATAATTGAAAGTGAGCACTGTTTTGATTGTTGGCAACATGTGCTTTTATAACAGTCCACCGTATGTGTTCGTAAAAATGTAACAACAGTTGCCCTCTTGCTATATTTGTTAACCTCTTCATCCACATATAAGTGGATGCGTATTTTGTGACGTTTATTTTCACGAAATATTACGAACTATCCTACCGTAGATCACATGTCGCTTTATCGTCTTCACTATGCTTGTGCGTATTGTACCACATGACCCGATCGATTGCCCTAACAATCTTGTGTGTCCACTCTGTCGCAAATCCATAGTTCCTTATTTATAACCTCTGCTTAACGTCTCTCATAGTATTTCGGTTGAGCACAAATGTACTCGTCTGTGACTAATCCTCTTATCAATAAGCTGTTGAAAATTTTATGAAACCTCGGTAGCATACACACGCGTTTTAACAGAAGTGGGGGACTTGAACTGTCCTTGATGTACGAGTTATCCGTGGTCTATATAAGTTTCTTCGTGTGATTCTCTAACACATACTTCCCTCATTGACTGCCCTTTATCACTCGGTGCCCACATCGAATCAATTTGTGTGTTTCAATTAGAAACATTATTGTACCATTTATGTTGCTCCCGGTGCCAAATGTTAGGTTGTGTAACAAACCTTTGAGCCAAATTAAAGTGTTTGATCACAGCGCCCACCTATACATTTTCTCTGCCGCTTATGTTACTTCTCCGTGTCACACTGGTTGCTGGGCGTACTGTGATGCCTGGTACTACAACATAGGGATGACTAAGCCACATATAGATTTTCCCAACTCATTCACTTAATGGCATCCGGGCGTGCCAGCTTTTGGGCGTTGTCCCCGTCATCATTGACTGTGTAATCCGTCCTCCTACTTTGCACGGACTTACCTATTGATCACTGTAATCTATCAAACGACTGGACGGATAGTGTACTAATCTATCCTATGATCATACAATACAAAGTACTTACGTGAATTCGTTATCAACACAGTGTTTTGTCTTCCTTATACCATACAACCGATTTCGGTTGACCGAATTTATGTATAGCTGGGTGTAGCCTATGTTTCATCACATAGTTGAATTGTGTGGGGTTGTCCTCTGTTATAACGCCCATTAATAGCACACGCAACTGTGTCCTAATATACGACAATCATTACATCAATATGAAATAGATGAAAAAAATATTTATGACAAATGAATTACTTGGCAGGTTCCAGTTTAGAAAGGCTCTACAGATGTGCCCAAACGCGAGGTTTTCGTATATTCGGCGCGACGTTGTAGCATATCTGGCAGTCAAACTCATGCATCATCATCATAGGGAGCAATACATCAGTGGTTCACATTGATGCTTAACTGTCACACAACCACAAAGAAGAAAAAACAAACCCTGTATGGGAGAAGAAGAAGAAGAAGAAGAAGAAGAAGAAAGAAGGTAAGGGACCTAACTACTAACAACAGCTCCGTCTATATTCAAACGTATAACATCAAGGCGTCTACACCTTGCAAACAAACTCATGTTCTATAGGTGCACTCGATTCCTTTTACTAGTTCGATTCCTGCGGAACCCGAGACCTCTCAAAGTTCGAACTTGTGATGCCTGCATTAAATAATTTTCTCTATTTCCACGATATAGCTTGTGGATGATTCCCAATGACTTTTCTCTGATAGGGTATACATACGGCTATTATTTTAAACTAAATGGTACACATCTATTATCGTTGTTGATCCACTGCTTTTGGAGAGGCTGTTGTTGGACCAGAAAAATATAAATTCTCTCAGATGATTCGTAGTAATCGTTGATATGATCATTGATCTGCTGTAGGACTGTTCGGGCTCCTTACACTAATATTGCGGGTACAAATACTAGTCTGTTAATTTCAATATCCACTGAATCTCAACAAGTACACAAATGGTCACTGTGGAGTATGAAGTTAAGAAGTAGGTGATAGGGACATCTAGATCGAATCTTATCCCGGTTTTACACACCACATTCTTGCACAAACCAGAGAGGTTTATACGTTCATTTCTTAACCAGCATTTCCAGTCAGTTAGTTGATCCTAAAAGTCCGTTCGCCATGTCTACGTCTTGTCGACCTGTGTATTCGTTAAACGTCACAGGTGCAACGCTTAAAGCCACTTGGTTTTCTCAGTACCGTGACCTTTGATCTGTGTTAAAATTATAGATGACAATCTAAAATTTCATGTAGGCCTAACTCAATGTTTGATCGGACTGCGCGTATATGGCAGTAATTTCCCAATCAAAGCAACCTCGTAACTGAGTCAATGAGGTAATGTTACGAAACAATTAGACCGTAGCTTTTATAAACCGTATTTGTTTGCGATCTCTCTAGAAACATAGTTCGATTACTTAACGTTCTGAAATTGACCAGTGAGATCAGGTGACAGTTGGGTCATGATGCATTCCAAAGCAATTAAACTGTAGCAACATTTCATATACAGTTTAACTCTGTGCCAAGGGAACCAGTGGCTTACTAAAACAAATGCTGAATAAAACAGCATTAAGAAAAGTGCTTATACAACAGTGAGAAAGGTGGGTTGATAGTAAATATGGAAGAAGGATCATGAGGTATTTTCTTTCCCATGCAGATTGCTCCATATCCGCAACTAAAATTCTTTCATTTTCAAGATTCAAAGACGTGCGTACTCCTCTGCCACCATAGAGCGGTCAAAACTTATAGCGGTACACCTGTATGTGATGAAGGGTATCAGCACTATCATGACCGAAACAGTGAACACCAGTTGGTGAGGATGGACATTTATTCTACCTTTTTTCTTGATAAGGACCGAAGCTCCTTATACCAATATCATTCAGCGGGCAGCAATCAGGTCTGAATTACAAGAGCTGCACTGAGTCCTATGCATACTCCACGTACAGCGACTATTGACTCATTCGCTAATTTACCTTACGGTATCCAGAACCTTTTTAAAAGGCTGAAGACACGTGGAATTTACCAGAGTGACCATTGATCAAGTAGCGCTGAATGGAATTTACCGTTACTCGATGCTTTGACGTTGTATTTTGTCACGGACTCGATTCGACAAAGCCACCTAAGCTGACATCCGGATCAGATAGAACATGCCCTTAATTATGAATTGATGTATTCGTCTTTATCCAGACGGTGTTTGAGATTTACAATACCTCGAGTTCTGATTGTCCTGTCATCACGCATATATGAAGACACCATTGAACTCGGCTTTCCGTGAGTTGCATTTTTGAGCATACATCAATGCTACAACTGCCTAGGGTTCTGTAATCGAGTATACTTCCTCGACTCATTGTAACTCGAAAGGCGAACATTAGGTAAAAACAGGCAGGGTTTCGCCGTGGGTGAGAATGTATAGGTCGCATTTTTACTGTTCGCTAAGTCCTGGAACAGCGTCATGTATACCATCGGCCAACAACTACCATATTTCTCCGTTATATAGGTGCATTCGATTCGGTGGATCGATCTACACTTTTAGAGTCATCTAAACGCAGAGGTGACTTAAGGTGCGAGATGGACAGACGATGAAATGGCACCCAGAAATGAAGTCGTTCACTAAGGGACTGGCTACTGTAGATCAGGTTCCTCTTCCAGGATGGAGACCTCGTGACTCACAGAGTCGGTGGCTGAAAGCTTCAGGTGAGATGGCAGTCAGTCGAACTCAGTGGCGTGGATGTTATCGTTGTTTGGCCGAGTTGTTTGTTAAGTGAGTGCATATGATGACGCGTGGCACTGAAAGCCTTAAAGAAGCTGTCTTGCTGATGACGCCTTACTTTCACCTACAGCTTGGTTGTTGACCTGCAAGGCGTAGGCACTTTGATGCTGGATGTTGCAATATAGACGTAGCTTTTTTTAGTAGTTAGGTCCCCTCCACTTCTATTTTCTTCTGTCTTCCTGTAGAGGGTGCGCCTTTTTCTTCATGGTTGTGTGGCAGTTGACTCTCAGTGTAAATCACTGATGTGTTGTTGTCTATGATGATGATGATGACTATAACTGCCGTAGAACGCTTGCTAAAATGTATATATTTTTGTTACGCTGTAGTTAAAAATTTCCGCTCTTCGTACTACACCATGAGAAATTTGGTCCCTCCGGAGGCTTCATGTAGTTGTTCTAAATTTTCCAGTCTTCAGCATCGGTCATGCTAATCCACTGTTCTCAGTTTAAGCCAACCTTGTAGAGCATTTCCGGGATTATTTTACCTAGCAAAAACAGCAGAACCACTGAAACCAGGGCATCGTACAAGGAGGATACTGATGATGGATTTTTTTCTGACGCAGTTTTTCATAAAGATCGTAAGGACTGCTCTCCCTACTGAACCAAATTCGTAGTTAGCTTATGAGGACTGCGGGGCTAATTTTTCGATAGATCGAACGCACCCAGAAGATTGAAGGATACCAGCAACCTGTAAGCCACCTGCGTAATTTTCCAGATCAACTCCCACGTCGCCCATTCGAAGCAACAGTGCAGTATTCTGTCTATCGACCAGATGAGTCTAATTACTGACTATGTTCAGGGCTGCAGATTCCTCTGTAGCGATTCACTTCATGACGGAGTTCATGTCGAAAAATTCAAAATCATTCATACGTCTCATCTGTTTCAGAGGAGCGAACCGTTCTCTGCCCATCTAGTTAGTTCCATCGTGCAAGTAACCTTCATTCTCCAGCGGACCAAGTAGTACTCGTTCCAAGAGAACTCACACCACCTAGGTCTATTTCCGACTAGAGAGTCATCAGTGAAGTACTCAGCGTGCTTTGGTCGGTCCACATCCTACAGTAAGAGCCATTGCTTTCAGATTCTCGTCTCAAAATGGCAGATCACCCAGTTTTGCCCTGTTTTATGGTTCTGTTTGGCTGGAATAGACGGGCGAATTAATGAGCAAGTTGGGAACCGACTGCTGTTTACCGACGAGGTTAGATTTTGAAACGTACACATTTATCAATCGCTTATCCCATGACGCAATGTCCATTCCTGATCATAATCGGCAGGCAGGTTGTCTTTCAGCGGATGTAATGTCACCACTTATTCAAACGGGGTCTGAGCCGTTGTCCAACAAGGAACATACTGTAATATTCCTGCCATCGTCTCTAAATCGGACCGATACTCCACCACGGACTACTCCGATCCAGAGTTTATCATGTTGCAATCACTAAGTATATGTACGACTTATTCCTCATCCTCGAATACCAAAGACGATTGACTGTGTTTAGTAGGACAGCTATTCATTCCATGTTACTCTTGAAGCTTGCAAACCTTTGTGCTGTGTTATGACCATAACAATTTTTAATCAGTTACAGTTATTTTTCTCTGCATAACGAGAAGTTCTGCAATTTTTTCTAGGACACTGAAGAGAGGATCATGTTCCGAATTAAAAATCTCCCTCAGCCTCCTACTGCTGATCTCATTTCTGGCCGGAAGCAGGGTCTTTCCGTCTGTCAACGAAGTCATGCCAACTTAATCCAAGAATTGGAATGTCTGAGCGACCAACTCACTCGATTGTCGAACACGGCCAAACAGCTTTTTCCACGATATGCTGGTACTCAAGAAGAGCAACTGAAAGCTCGATACGACCGTGTTCAGACGTCTTGGCAACGTTTGCATACTACAGTTGAAAGTCGAAACTCGGTTTTGAAACTGGCGGGACAGATTCATCGTTTTCTCATGTCAGCCCGAGAGTTAATTATGTGGCTGGAAATGACGCGTGATCAAATGGAGGCCAAAGAACGACCCAGGTTTGTTTAAATCTCGTTCAAAACTCGACATTCCGTTTTTTAAGTGTTATACACGCAATTGATCTCATAGTAATTGATCAAGTTGTCTTTAGCTACTGATACAATTTCTGAGTAGAACGATAGCAATGCATAATTAGACAGTCCACCTGCGTCTCTAGGTTAAGCATCACATCATTGGCGGTAAACACGTAACCTGAACGTTACTCACAGGTCGAGGTGAAAGGATGTAGAACTGTGATAAATTCATGTGTCCAGGTGTAAAGTCAATGGTATTGTGATTGACACAGTCACTTCAAAAGCACGTGTACCATATCTGGAAATTCGATTGCTGCAAGAATTCTTAAACTTGACAGATTTCAACAGGAAATGAAATCCGGTTGTCCAGAAGAAAAATCCACTGGAATGTGGGAAATTCCTTTAAACGGAATAATTCATCGATTAACGTCAGCCAACTCATTGTTTACCCAGTGGTAATCAAGCCATGGTTCACCGCGTTAAACAGAGTACATGACTTTAAATTCACTGATTTGTTTCTAGTGAATGATCGGAGATTTAGTCAGTATAAGTCGAACGCCATCCATATTTGACATCTCATTTCCCCTAAACCTGACAGTGCCTGACACCGGTCAATTCGGCAATACAAAGATGTAGTTCACCGGTTTATTCCTGCTTGCGAAGGTATGAACGTTGTGTTAAACTACCCAACAGATTGTAACTGAAGCTATAGTTCGGTAAACCTTGTGTTGAATTTGTGAAAACAACTTCAGCTTTATGACTGAGTTACGCGTAGTCTGTAAACTTAATAACGCCAGCTGAGACAGCCTGATCTTAAAATTCCATGAACGGCAATAGATGTTACGTACCGTATTAAAGGAAGTGCATAAATTAGTACTTCACTCTTACCTCAATCGGGTTTCCAGGTGACCAAGCAATGAGCTGTGTAATGCCCTCAAAAATAGTCGATAGTGTTGAAAAATAGGTTAATGGAAACGGACGAATCCAGGCATTGATGAGACATATTCAGGAAAGTTTTAGAACTATGCGAATGTGATTCTGGCTGAAATGAAGTTCTAGTGTAAATGTCAAATGTTTTCAGTTAGTCTGTTCATATTGTTCCTTTTAACAAAAATGCAAGTGTACACAGGAAAACGAAATGCGAATTTTGCAAAACGGCTCATCATTCAGCTTCAGCACGGTGGTTTTGTTATCATAAAGCCACTTTTGACATGCAGGAGTGTGTAGAAACTAGAATTGATTTGATGAGAGTTCCACATTGTTTCTTCCCGAACGGATGATTTCGACTCCGTTGAGTCCAAGATACGTTTCTACAGTTATCAGGGCTTCTCCTTAATTATTTTCGTCCACCTTTGGTCATGGTTTAGTCTTATCCGACTAATCTTAAATTAAACCTCTTATTCGATATAACATCGTACGGAAACCTTAATTTTGTTTCTCTGTTGTAATCCGTCTTCTAACGTGTGATCGCATTATTATTACTGTTAATGTTATTATTGTTGCGTCAAGGGACACACATGGCGTCGAAATACTTATCAACGAACATTTGCTACTAAAGGGCGAACTGGAAGCTCGGTCGAAAAGTATTGATGTTTGCCTGGATCTCGGCCGGGGTTTGCTACAAATTGAGCCACCTGTTACTCCTCCCAAAGATGATTCGGATACGCTTGTTCGGCCGATTGGTGAAGTAAGGGAACGGTGTGTTCAACTAGCTACGGGTCACTTGCTGGTACAGGAATTGTGGCGTGAACGCTGGGATCGTTTGCATTTGTTGCTAGAAGTACGACAGTTTGCACGAGATGCATCCAGTGCTGAAGCCTGGTTAGCAACACGTGAAATTCAATTAGAAGTTGCTAGGCGTCAATTTGGTGAAACCTTGTCAGAAACTTTGACGTTGCTTGGTGCACATTACGCCTTCGAGCAGACGTTAGTCGCTTCCAGTGAGCGGTTTAACGCTCTGAAACGACTGACTACGGTAAGTGTTTGCTTCTCTGAGGTTTACATGATTAGGTCTGTATGTGCTTGTAGTTTGTACGCGTTACTTTTTTGCTTTTCAATAAAGATAGTATTCGATAAAGTAACACTTTTCATGCCTAAACTGTTCAGTTATTAAACCTTGAACACATAACATACATTCCTGTATAGAAGCTGTATACTAACCAAATAAGGACATATTCAGTCACATTTTCTTAGCATTATTGTGTTTACGCCTTGTAAGGATATCAACGCAATTGATTTCTAATCTACGATTTTATAGCTATCTGAGATGTTACCCTGTTCTCCACCTATTTTGCTATCATCGTCACCACCGCTAAACTAGGACACAATACAACAGCAGTTCATTCTTTTTGCTTCAATACTGTACAACTGGAAGAGGTAAATTAAGACGTATATTTCTCGCTAAGAGATTCGTGTTGACGATAGCTTTGAACCCATGTTGTTCAGCGTACCTTAGTTACCATTACATTACACTTAATATGGTTTGTGAACCACATTAATAGTGCTACTCAAAAGGTTTCTACCTGTTATGAAACTTAGCATATATTAAAACCATCTTGCTAATATAAGTCGGCTAATGCTTTCCTTCAGAGTGTATACGGGGGAGTGTGTTGCACGCCACATCCTGTCTACTTCCGCGTGATTGACAACTCTTCTCTGTTCTCATGTTTTTTTGAATTCTTCAGCTTGTATGTTTTTGTTGTGGACAACGATAGCCCAGATTATATTGACGTTGGAGACTAGTCGTAGCTGACAGTGTTCGTGTTGTACAGCATTCTAAGGCGTACTGTCAACAAGTTTGCGCTCACGTCAACATTACTATTCTGCTTCCGTGCTTCTGTACTCCGGATAGGACAAGTATTTGGACAAAGTAACATGGAGACACTGACGTTAAACTGCTCGGAGCGACTTTCATGTTGGTTATGTATAAAACGCCTCGATGATAATATTTTTGTTCACCTTGAATGCTTTTGATGTTAGCGTTGTATTCAGCTTCTGTCCTACTTACATTTTATTTGTTCAACTTGCGACACGTCAATCTCTTGAACAAAACCTGATGTTCATCAACTGCTCCGCCGGACAAACTTTGTTTTCTGCCTAGCTTGAAATACGCGCTATGGAATGGAAGCCAGAGGAGGCACTGTTGAAGGAGCAGGAGAAACGCGATAAGATTCGTCAAGTTGTTCAAGAGTTTCTTCCGCAATATGTTAAAACCCAAACAAAACATACAGAAACAAAACCCTCACAAGCCTCAAAAGTCACGTCAGTTCCACCCCCAAAACAACCACCAACAACAGCTCAGCGTTCAACCTTAATGCATACCCCACTCGCACCAAAAGTCCCTCCGACCACAGTTGTTAAGCCTGTTTCTGTTCCACTCCTCAATAGTGCACAATCTGTTGTCAGCACAATTGACACAAACGTACCCTCGACCAGCAAGCATCGAGTTACGAAGGCGCACATGGTTCTTCAATCAAAACCAACTGCACAAAAAACACCGTTGGACGAAGAACAGGTTCCACAACCGGTGACAAGAAATATTTTCCCAGTGAATGTTGTCGTATCAATGCCGAAAGATGTTATCCCAGGCGAACAATCGAGCATAGGATTGACGCCACGTGAAAAACCAACTCATCGACGGTTATCTTCTGAGGCTACGTCAGACAGACAGACACGAAAACTAACCAGTTCAGTTAAACAACCCGCAGAAGTGACAGATATAACAACTGGTCTTACCAGCAAACAACCTCGCTCGAAAGGCTCCGTTTCTTCTCAGATAGCTAAAACAATTCATACTACGAGTCCCTCACAAACGGAAGTAGAGGACAATGTGGGTCAGGCGGTCAGCATAAATTCATCACGAGCGTCCAAGACCACTCCAACAGCAAGGTCAGCAAGTCTTCTGAGTTGTTTATTTGCATCCAGTTCGTTAAAATATTGTTGTTCTTATAGTCATCAGTCAATGAACCAGTCGTCATGTGACGATAAATAAGCAATTACAACACACTTAACGCGTGAGCAATAAGATTAGATTAGAGTAAGTGTGACTCGGAAAACGTTGACTCACTGTGCCTTGGAGTGATGAATTTCTCATCAGTAAAAGTTAAGGAGTCTTTAGTCCATACAATACATTTCTCACTCCCAGAGATGTAGTTTTACTGTTAATTTCGAGCGGAGAAACTGTATTCTGGTGGTAGTTAGCCAGATTTTGCGTTCACCGATGGATATCTTGAATGTCAGGTGTAGTCATTGAAATTGGGACTCTTGTTTCCAAAGTTAAAGCTGTCTTCTCTAACTTGAAGCATTGGAAAGCCTGATGACCCCGTTCATTCAACCGCACTGAAAGTGGTTTTGTCTCAAGGCTGTGAATAGTGTCTGCTAAATGTCGAAGATATCAAGCATAGTGCAGTTTTTGATCACCCATTTACGTGTTCAAATACGCACCTCAATTGGCAACCGCGGTTAACGAATGAAAACCGTAAGATGCTGGTTTTTACTCATATATTCAACATGTCAACACATGTAAACCCTGCGAATGCTTACATTTGAACAACTAGGTCACATACTGAGGCTGCTACGCTATTGCCTTCTACATTGTGCACTTTCCTGACGCAAAACGTATCACATTAACCAAAGGACTTGATGAAAGACGGTCATTAGTTAGTTAGAATCGGTAGGTGGTGTTCGTCTTCTTGGCGGGGACGTTGGCTGAGCACATTAAGATTGATGCTGGGTAATCGGTTTGATGGGCGTGAACATTATTGGATTATTGGGTTGTCTGTGAACTGAGAACAAATAGGGAGGGGCACTCAATACCGCAATGAGCCTCTATTTGAGATATTGCCGTATAACACTGTTTTTCGACCACCAGAGGTAAAAAGCTTGTGATATGATTTGCTGGAGAGCAGAAAAATCTGTATGGCATTTTATTAGTTAAATGCATCGTTGTGAACACTTAATCGAGGAAGACAGTCTTAGATGTTCTCTCATAAGGCTGTGGGCCAGTTCTTTCTCTGATGGCCTCGGCAAGACAGTAGGGCTATTTACCATAGTCCGTGATATAACTGTAAGGTGCTCGGCAGTATATATGTACAAATGCTCGAGACCCGTGATCTGTGCAGCACATGCTTAGAACCACAAGCTTGTTGTTACTAAAGGTTAACTACTTTACTCAGTTTGCTGTCGAATCTACGGTCGCCTCAGGTTACTAAAAGATACAAGACATCGGAGTACCACTTGGGTGTGTAGCTTCTTTGTGAACTGTATACTGAACGAGTCCAGGCGCGATTGGTATGCTGTGTGACATACCTAACTGCATAACTGGACAATCAGTGCATTCAACAGGACAAGGCTGTATATTGCGTTTTATTAGGCTTTGTTTGCATTTATACATTGCTCACCACTAAATGACCGTCATCCTTGATACAAACAAGTGTTCGGTATTAGCATTGTTCATCTTGTTCTTCGCACACACTTTTCGGCAACAACGACTTGTACGTAAAGATGTTCTCTTATCTCCCTGCTGTTTTTCAGCATTGTATCTTGGCGTATTGTCTGAATGTGACCCACTACTTTAGCGCAGCATGTTTGATTTTGATGAGTTGGGCCAGTTGTGTCTCTGCTGATCTAGACCCTGCAACATATCAGCTTATCCAGTCACCATATATTTTAAAATGTCATACGATTACCGAAGTTACACAATTCCAGAAGTGCTTAACTAAGAATTTTGGATCGCTGAATCTTTTATATTGAACGTCTTCTGTATCCAGGTAGGACGACGCTGATTGCTGTAATGTTGCTCTAGGAAACTTTTAAACTTCGATAATCCAATCTTTCCAGTTAGTTCCTGAGAAACGTACACATAATTGATCATTGGTTTGCCGACAGATAGAATGTTTTTTCATCGATACATTGACTCATCTAACCACGACTGAAGTTACTTGACAGTAAACTAGGACGTATCTCGTTTAATGAATTCTCCTTTGCCCTTTTACCGAACTCCCACACTGAGGACTGTCATAACATGATCCAATATGGTAAGTCCAACGAAGTTTATTTTTAAGGCCACAACACTGTTACCAAGCTACCTACCTGTAAGGAAAAACTGAGCAGTATAACTGTTGTGTTCCACTGGAGGATGGATCATCGACTGGCCGTTGCAACGAAGCTGGACCTTAACGCGTTGTGACGGCTTGCGCACCTCAATGGCCTATTGGGCTAAACTGGACAATGTGACCATTACGCCGACAGAGTCACCCATACCAGGCAAGGCAATAGGTATGAGTCTAATAAAGTATAATCTCCTAGTTCTCCAGGATGGGGGCTGAAAGAACGTTGGAATCTTTTTTCCGGAAGAAGTACCACTTATGGTACATTATCACTCACCCCCCACCTTGTTGTACAGGCTTTCGAGCCAGACGCTTGGGTCGGGAACCCTAATCGTTCTCTTGTCTGGGTCTGGGCGTCCTGGAAGTAACTCAGCCCACGCACAACCATGATTACTCACAATATTGTTAATTCCATACTGCATCGGCCATCTCACACTATCAACCGGGTCGGTCGCCTTATCTGCTAAATACAGCAGGATGGTTAGGCGAAAACACTGTTACTGCTGACTCTTCCACTGTCTTATTCAATTCAGCTCTCAGGGCTTTCCCGACCCACATTTTTGGTGACTAGTCTGCAGGTCCCACAACAGTTATAGCTAATAATAGTGACAGTGTGTCGGCAAGTCTCATCTCTTATCATTCAGCTCCAGACTTCCCTCGTTTCTTGTTTAGGCTCAAAACGCGAGGTAATATAGGTGCTTTCAACGTTCGCACTCCAAAACATATTGATCAACAGACTGCACTCGCACGAACGTTAGACTCGTTTAATGTCAAGGCCGGCTACATTTTGGATACTAGAATCCAAGACGGTAGTCAGCGTATGGAGTTAACAGCATCCACACTATCTACCCGATACAGGTTATACACTTCAAGTGACTTTATGACCGCCGCTGCCGCTCAAGCTGGAGTAGGTATAGTCTTCAGCACAACGGGCACGGCCGGACTGGTAGATTGGATTTCTGTTAACAGTAAATTCTGTGCCGTCGGCTTGGCAGGTTCTGTTAAGACCAGCTCTAGACTCAGAACTTTCGGAAATCTTTCCAGTGTGTAGTGACGTCAGTGTCAAGGACACCTTTTACTCGGATCTGACTGCCCACTTTCAGTCTACACATGGTTTCTAATATAACTATTCTGGTCGGATAGGTTGGCCGCCTTGTTTACGTCGAGTCTCGTTCAGGTGTCAGGTTTTGGATAGTATCATATCACTTGCATAATGTCGAGCGACTGTTTCAGCTGTGAGCTGAGCACAGTTTATTTTTATCCAGCCCTAGTTTTTGGCATCGTGCACGTCGTTGTTATACTTGGCGCCCTCTTATGAATCGGGCCTGGTCTCAGATAGACCACATAGCCGGGTTCGATTCAGAACTTTTGTTCTTATTTGACTACATACTTGGATTCAGATCATCCGTTGATGCTCTGCAGTTTCGTTCTTACTTTCGCTGAGCAACAACCCCACCGAGAGCAACGGCTGGCTCCTGAAAAACTGGCTGTGCCGTCGGTTAAGCATAAGTGCCAAACTAGCGTAGAAAGCATGCTTAGCAATTCTCACACGGAAAATCTTCATAGATGTTGAACCCAAGTTTCGCAGTCCATTGGTGAAACAGGTACTGTGGTATGCGGCACAGGGGTTCTCACGTTAATCAAACACTGGATTTCAGAGAAATCTCTGGAGTTGTTAGATGTCAGACACAACATTCCTTTTGGTAATTCCTATAGTAAGTTTAAGAGAGATATTCATAAGGAGCTGAAGCGTAGCCTGACAGCCGATCGTGAGGTTTGGCTAGCGTAGAAAACCGCTTGACGTCAGCTATTTCTCGGATTCTGGAATCCACTATATTCCGTTGACTCATTACAACTCGGAAGACAAACATTAGGGGAGAACAGGCGGACTTTCCCCCTGCATGAGGTTGTATTGATCAAATTTCCAATCCGCCAAATTCTGGAACAGCGTCGTGTAACGCCGACCAGCAGTTGCCGTATTTCTCGACTATAAAGGTGCACTCGACTCAGTGGATCGATTTGCACTTTCAAAGTAATCTAAACGCAAGAGTGCACGGATCAAGTGCGTAAACGTACTCTCGGCGCTTCATTCCCATAATTTAACTCAGGCTAGGGTTTACGGTAAACTGTCCGACAGTTTCTGCACCAGGAGCGACGTACATCAACTGTCCTCTTTCACCGTTTCGTTTAATCTTGTCATAGACGAAATAAAGGAGGACTGTCTGCAGCGCTCATGGGATGCCGACGTTGACTTCCTACCTGGTAAAAGACTGACTCATCTTGATTATGGTGGCGATAAGTTGTTTTTTTGACAACTCTAAAGTAGGACAAACAATGGTGACGTTATTTCGCTTTATGCTAAATACTTTTCGGAATGCGGTTTGCAGCCTGAAAGTGCAAAGTGCTTATACAAGGTTGCTGTGATTACGTAGATTTGCTGTTGGGTAGCAAAGTTTTGGAAGTTGTTGATCGATTTGTGTATTCAGAAAGTTGCATCAACATCGGCGGTGGAGGTGTAAAGGATGAAATAGAGACGCGTATCTTTAAGGCTGTGGTGGTATTCGCCAACTTGAAGCACCTTTGGAGACAGAAAGGTATCCCTCTGAGACAACGTTCGCGTGCATAAGGCGATAGTGTGGGCTGTGTTAATTTACGGCAACCTGAAAGCTGTTGTTTGACCTAGTTGTTTTTGAAGTGAGTGCGTTTAATGACACGGGACAGTGAAACGGTTTGGATGCAGTCATGCTGATGACGCCTTATTTTCACTTACAGCTCGATTGTTTGTTTGCACGATGTAATCACTTCGATGCTGAATGATTGAATATGGACGTTGTTATTTTTAGCATTCACGTCCCCCTCCCTTCTATTTTCTTGTGTTTTTCTGTACAGAGTTTGCCTTTTTTGTTTATGGTATTGTGGCAGTTAATCATCCTTGAGGACCATTGGTGTATTACTACTTATGATGATGATGACGATGATGATGATTAGCATACATCAACGACATGGAAGGAAGTCTTTTTAAAGCGTTCGAGTTCCACTACATTGATTCCATCTCCACTATGTCTAACATATGAGACAAAGGGACGGGTGGTTAACAGGGTCCAAATATGGAACATCTGATCTCCCCGGAGGTCTTCGTAGTTCAGTTGGTACAGCGTTTATAGCGTTTAGGCATGATGGTTCTATTGCTGGTTCGAATCCAGCGGAAGCCCTGATTTTTCGCTGCTGGGTCTCATCTAAATCATTCAATCTGCTAAACCACTCTTCAGTAATGAAGTGAAGAGCTTAGATGTATTCTGTACTATGTAGATTGTCAGTTTGCATTCCCTTCTAACGATCTTCAATTGTCGAACTCTTGGACATGATTGGAGTCAGTCAGCATTGATTAGCTGGATTGGTTATGACAAAAAGAGAACATGGTCATTCTTCACAACTCGCCGCATTTGCACACCGCTTGAGCATTTAATCTCACAAAGTGACTGAGGCATATCGTTCTTGTTGCGATTGATTATGCGATTTATTCGTCGTAAAACCCATTCATCCAGTTGACACTTCACGCGTCATGACATTCCAGGCATGTTAACCGTCAGAAAGCAACGGTTTACTGAATTGTGGAAAGTAGACTTATGTGTTATGATTTTCCACAGGATTTTAATCATAATTGTTTATGTGTAATGCCTTGAAAATGAACGACTTACCGATCGCATGAACATTCCCACGATGAAAGGGGTGGTGATTGCGTCAACGGGACGGAACAGGTTGATCGCTCCGGCTCACACCACTACTAGTTTGAACTGAAGGAACTTGGTTTAATATAATTTACTATCAACGTTGTTCTTCCAGAATGCTCGAATATTCTACTCGATGGTACTCTAACAAACCCGATGCTGACCTGTACCGGCGATTGGGTATTTTGCCAGAAAGCCTGTCGCCCCCATGGCGGATTTATACAGGTTGTTTTAGTCACTTCTCGTTTCAAATATGTCCGTTGCAATAATAAGAATAAAGAAATGTAGGCGAACATATGTTTTCGACAATTCCTCTTCAGGCCGGTACAATTATATAAAGAGTTAATGGAGTTAGATCGAGATATCGATCAGACTTATTAAAAAGAAACTAGGTCACTGGTCAGTCAGTTGGCGATGACTTGATTGGTCGGCTACGTCACGCTTGTTCATTGGTTTGACCGCGCAGGTTGGCCATCGATCCGGTGGGTTTGTGGCCATGGTAGATGCAGCGCCTGAACAAACCGTTTTTGGTGACATAATACCGGGTCAAGCAGTCTGATTCCAATAGCCTCGGCAGTACAAAGTGTTCTAATTCAGACAGCTTTTGGTGGGTTGTCTGGCACACGATATACGACTTTGAAGACTTGATCAGTTTTCACCTGGTGTCCGCTTTCAGCCAAATGAGCGAGAATTGAACTATTGACCGATCATGATTCTCCGTGCCCCAGCCACCGTGGATGGTGTTCTCGGATTCGTTTTGAAAGTTATCTTTACGTTCGACCAATATAACCTGCTCCACAGAAACAAGTGAATGAGTAGATACACATAGATGAGGTTTGTACTGTCAGTCTACCTTTGTTATAAAACCTGAGAATTGGGGATGTGGAGAATTGAATACAAAGTTCGGCTGTAGCATAGGTCCTGCTGATTGTCTGGTTGAGCCTATTCGTCGGTCATTCTGCGGCATTGTCACCTTTGAACGGCACTTGAATAAACACAGGCTTCTTTTTTACGTCATGTATTTCAGTTTTAGGCGATATTCTGATCATATTTCTGGCGATAAATCGTTCTGAGTAGCCCTTATCATGAAGTGTGTTCTTTATGAATTCGAGTTCACTTTCTAATGTATCCGCTGAACAAACTTTGTATGTTGTATCAAACAGGCGGCGCATTAGTGTCGTTATTCACAAACGTACCACTGCTAGAAACCGTCCATTTTATCTGTGACTACGTGTCTGAGATCGGAATTGATATTGGTTTACCACCACTGAAATTGAGAGAGCTTTTGCTCCGTTGCACATTTGATGTGCAATCGCTATTCAACGGTGTGCTGTGTCGGCAGCCAAATGGCGTAGCAATGGAATCTCCGCTCGGACCTCTTTCGGCCGATATATTCATAGGGAAGCTTGAACGCACTACGCTTCAATCTACCATCAGCCAGTTCAGTCAGTACCACCGATACGTTGACGATGTATTTATAGTAACCAGTTTGGATACCAATATGCACTTAGTACTCGATATATTCAGTTGCGCCCACCAGTCAGTTAAGTTTACATTTGAGGAGGAGACTGGAAACGGGACATCTTTCTTAGATGTTTGCTTACATCGACTGATAGACAGAATTATTCAGCACAGGATTCACCCCAAGAATACATGGACAGGTCAGTACGCAAACTTTCACAGTTTTGTACCCCTAAAACAGAAGAGAAATCTAGTGCGCTGCCTGACTGAAAGAGCATACAAAATTAGTCACTTCTGTCTAAAAATTTAGCGTGATCGGGTTGCTTAATGCAGTGGTGACAACTATGGTTGATTCATGTAAATCCCTGAATGTATTTTGTTCTGAAAATCTCACTGAAATGGTGGATGCCGAGAAGTGCATTCATTGCGTACAGCTGGAAGCGCGAACTGTCTCGTAGATAAGAGAAATAGGATAAAGCTGGTCATGGAATGCTGATTATAGACAGGGCTTACATTAACTTTTTAATTTGATATCTTGTTAATCTGAGACCCTGGTTACTAGCCCTTTTTGTCTTTTCACTTATTCTTCTTAATCTCGGCTGAATTACTTATCACTTCTGCCCAGCTAATCGCATTGAAATGATACTCATCAGTTGACGTACACCTCCTTATTTCGTAATATTGTGGCAGGTTTTTATGTGATCAGTTTCATGTGGAGAAAGCAATGTACAAATCTGCAATCTAACTTTCAGAAGCATGTGTTGTTATTACTGGAATTCATCAACCACCGATACAATGCTTTATTTAGGTACTAGATGCTGAATCCGTTTGAGGAGATTGCATTTACTCGAGTTAATTAACGATTGTGTAATCCTCACTTGATCGAATTTTTTTGTAATCTGAAAATGACCAATGAAACAGAACAGCAAAAACCGCCAAACCATCGTCCTGCTCTTACCTGCTCCCATGTTGTTCGTTTGATAGGAGTAGATGTTGATAGTGGCAGTTCGAGTTGGGATAAAACGGTCTCAATAAACACGAACAATTTCTTGCTTTTCAGTTTTCTCAAAATCAAGGCATTTTTCCTTCTAACTGAAGGATTGTTTGATATCAGTGTTAACCACTTGTGTTTTACTATTACCATTGTTGAGGATGATAATGGTGTCCTCGAAATAAAGCTAGTTGGCTGTTGTCAAACCTCGTCACTCTTAGATTTGTAATGGTTCGATTGCTTTTCTGAGTGGAGGACTGAGCACTTTTTCGGAACAATGGAGGTTACTAAAGTATTATGTTCGTTATACAATTCGCTTGATAAAACAAGCTGAAGCCTTTACTAGTTCTCAATAAAAGTTTCTTCCTTTCCGTTGTATAAACGTTTGACAATGACAAACACATGACTCGGTGTCCTTAGGTTTGATTCATACTCCGCGTCAGACATCACTAGTGAAATGATAAGCATATAACTGAGCTGTTGGGCATCCTTGAGTGGTATGTATTCTTTTTTTTTTAATCGTAGAGTGGTATTCCCTTTTCCCGTGTACTCGTTGCTCAATTTTACGTAGCCATGTTTTTTGGGCATCATCCACCACATCAGCTTGAACCATTAAATTACGACAACGGTTTACAGTATCATTCATTTGTCTTGTTACTCTTATTATTAATTCCAGTTACATCAGTCCAACGCGGCCCAGTAACTTTCCTACGAAAGATATAGAGACAACAAGTAAAGCGTCATTGGGACAAGAGAGTGGTTCTGTTTCTTCTGCCTCCTCCTCCAGTAGTGAATCCGAAGGTCGACGTTCTACCGTCAGAAGTGCAGGGGAAGGCATCGAACCTGCAGCGGGTTCAAGTCAGGTAGTAGCGGAACAGTTTCTTACCAGTTTGCCACGTCTTGAGGGTCCCGTTGTTCGCAAACATGATCTGGAATTCGGTGGTTCCCCACGTTCTAAGAGCGCCGGTCGCAGTTGGGTTCCACTGTACATGGTATTACAATCAGGCCAGTTGTACGCCTACAAAGATTATCGCAGTCGTCGTCAGAAACCGGATGAAACGTTGCGCGGTGAAGCACCTCTTAATTTACTCATGGCTAGAGCTTCAGTTGCTGATGATTACACAAAAAGGCCTTGCGTTTTTCGTTTGCATTTACACGACGGACGTGAATACCTCTTCCAAACAGCTAACGACCGTGCTGTTCAGCGATGGCTGGACGCAATCAATGAATCGGCCAAGCGAATAACCACAGCACAAGGGCGTTCAGCCTCGCAACTGCAACTACCATCTGGTACTGTCGCGCTGACACGTCAGGCCCGTTCAGGGAGTCTTCGCTTTGACACGCCTAGGTTATCTGATCGTCGAAGATCGTTAAAAGCGTTCTTCTCGCTTAGACGTAAACAGTGAATTTATATGTAGGTGTGTGATTACTCTGTATAGTATTTCATTTCGCGGTCATTTCGTTTTCGCCAGCATTTCAAAGTCGAAGCGTTCTCGTTTATTGTAATTTACTTTTAGCAAGTTTTCTCGTACTTCCACCTTGATACACTCCCTGTGCAGCGTATCGATATCTGTCACATACACACGCACAGACAAAATCCTGACAGGTGGAGGTTAATTTCGTTTAATTTTTTTTATTCCCGTTTCCAAATATGTAATCGTTTCTTCTTTCAGAGTATCATATTAGTTAATTTTGTGTTTAAGCACATTGCTGTGAATATTGCTCCGTGTTCTGTGACCTATACATATCTTCATTCAATCAAGTTATCGTTTTATTGAATAAATTTCGTATTTTTATGCCTTTTCAATGGGATATCTGCTCTGCTATCTCATAGTTGGTTGTGTCTCAGGTTGAACTGCATCACAATGTGAAGTGTATATTCATGCTTATATTTTGTATGACGATACATTATTGTGTTCTATACCTGATTACTAAACTATCCACTCTCCTTATAGATTGAACTTCATTGTTTGTACAAAATAGTCTGAATATGCGATCACGCCATTACCCCCATCCTCCTGATATTGTTAACAGTTAAACACAACTTAGTCCGTATTCAACGTGTGGATCCCCAAATCCTAATTTGTTTTTACGAATTGCCATTATGTTACCTGGAGCCAGAAGAGTTTATTTTTGATAAGCAAAATTGTTAGATAAGTTCATATGCAAATGGTCCATTTTCACTGCTTAACCTTAGGCAGTTGATATACCAAAGGTCTATCTCGTATAATCACCATCTTCAGAATGTTGTACTAAAGTTAAGTTTACTCATTGGTTCCACTGGACAGAAACGTGTGCGTGTTCACCGGATCCTGTCCATGACTTACGTGTGAAGCGTACTTTTATTGTTGTCCGTAAATTGTAAGCTCGCTTGTTAAAGTTGAGCAAGTGCAATGACTAGTGATGTAGACTGAGCTGTTTCAGAGCTTAAATTGTTCAACCTCTCAAGCTGTCATGTTGCATTGCTCGAATACATTCAGGTTGCAGAAGAAGAATGCGGCAATCTCTACGTTGACTGTTGTGTTTTCGTGTCACATACTGTCAAGTAAGCAAGTGAACAAAGTGTTTAGCATTAACTAAACTGCAGGGTTACATGCCTCAGGATTTACCCTACTTTTAGATACTTTGGCTTTCTTCTGAACATCCCTCGTCTAGATCAAGTTTGTTGGGTTTTGGGTAAGACTTCGGCTTATCGATTTTCTCAAAACACGCGTTGCTGTCAGCCTAGTTTGATTGGACATTGTGACCTCGGACGGTTAATATTTGGACAGTGCAGTGAATCGGGTAATCAGTGTGAATTTGCTTAGTAAGCGTAAAAGTCGTTGGTTATCAAAATGGGTCGGTTCGCGTGTAGTAAAAATTGTTGTACCTATTCTTTTATGATGTGTCATCATTTTAT
Organism: Paragonimus heterotremus; assembly: GCA_013368495.1. Classification (NCBI taxonomy): domain Eukaryota; kingdom Metazoa; phylum Platyhelminthes; class Trematoda; order Plagiorchiida; family Troglotrematidae; genus Paragonimus; species Paragonimus heterotremus. Next base: position 61,761 of record LUCH01000650.1, on the reverse strand, counting down.
CCGCTACCATATATTCGGAAATGTCAGCATCACATTCAAAACCGACATCACTCGGTCGAGGATTAAAGAGGCTTTCGTACACAGTGAATAAACTGGAACGACTTGAAACTCTTCACGGCTTAGCACCAATAGGCTGGACCATAATTAATGTAATACATTCGCGTCTAATCCGCCCCGCCAGCCACAAGTTGATAAACCTTCATCTAGTCGCAGTCATCGACATGTTGGTAGATGCATACTAAAAAAACGTGACATTTGGAGATTATAAAAGCCTGTGTAACCAAAAACGATAAACAATCGGTCAACTCTTCTTTATAAGTCCGGTAATTTCACCACACTTCTGCATGGTATATATTGTAAAATGTAAGTGTATACATGATTGCCCTGTAACCCCACCTAACCAAAGCAGAAGTTATTAACAGTTCCCTAAATCCTCATCACAATCAATTGATTGCAACCAAGGTAGAGGTGTTATTTTGAAATGAGGCTTCGTATCTGAAACACCTTGTGCTACTGGAACTCACACAGAATTTCCATTTTCTGAACAATTCCTAGGTTAAAATAAAGACTGACTAAATTATTGGTTGGTTGATCTGGATCACATAGTTTGGGTTACTTTCAGTCAGCAATAGCTTCCTTTCACTAAGTCTTGTGTTTAGCTCTTTTTCAAGTCTGAACGGTGGTTTGGTCGTATCATAGCCGGTTAAAGAATCGGGATCGATTTTGCCTCAATTAACTGCTATCCGTTTTGACCGGTGAACTTAGATTCCAGTGGGAATAGGAAACAGATCAATCAATTCGTAACAAGAAAGTTGCGATTAGTTCTCTGGTGAACCGTTAGTACTGAATTAATTGTCACATCTTTAATGCTACTTAGGACACAGGTCCCATAGTTCTATGAAGTTCTGTTTCGGGTTGCAAGGCCAACGCCTGAATCTTTCCAAGACCTACCGTCTATGTGGCTTGGTGATATCTGGAAAACTATCCGAGGTGGAATAACTCAGTTCTGTTTGAATGGTAGTTTAAAACTTACATAAGTGGGGCGTTATTCGCCTGAAAACAACTCGTGTTACTAGAGGGTTATATTTTCTCAATATGCTACTTCCGTGTTACCCATGTGAAATATATATTGAGGGTGCGATAGATGATGATGTCAACTGAATACACAGACTCGACACGGTAAAGCGGACGTTCCTTTTTGATACACTTTGATACTGCTCAGTTCATCTCATACTTCTCAACAACAGCTTGTTATTAGCCTACCGCATAAAGCTACACATACTGTAAGAGTCGTCCTATTGTAGATCTGCGAAAACCAGCTCATTTGAGGCTATTCAAAGAGTATCCGTTTTCCGATCACAGTCATTGAGTTGAAAAGCCTTATCAGCAGTACACCTACGGGTGTTCAGCATGGAGGAATTCCGCAGACCACCGCGCATGCTAATCTGGTCTCTCTGTAGCCATTGGCCTAGGCATATTTTACGAATAAATTTATCGTTCATCGCAACCTGCTTTGTTTGTAGTTGTAGACTATTCTGAAAGTAGCAATCTGATGTAAATCCAGCAGTTCTGATTCGGGGCATGAAAACAATGAAATCCTAGACTGTTCCAGTGAAACCGTTCCCAGCTGGGGTCTGAAAGGACAACGAACACCTTTGATTAAGAACGTTTATTGATATGGCAGAGAAATATAACACAGTGGTGATCGTGTTGTGAATCTTCGTGTGCGTCATCACAATGTCTTCATCCTTTTCGCATTATCCTGTCAACTGCTAGGTAAACAACCCGCAGTTTTTCCTGTTGCAAATTGTGACACGTTTGCCACCCTAATCGTGTAAAATAAAAAGGTATTTACGCAATATCCAACATATTCCTCCCACTACGGGAAATTGATAAGCTTAATCTGACATGCGGTTGTGAAAATTGTTTGACTAGGCTTTCCTTCTGTATTATGATTCACACATACGCCCAATTTATATGAAATAAGGGTGTGGATTTGGAGTCTGGGAACTCGCATTAATAGACCTTAGTTCACAGTGGGCATGTTGTAAACTTGATCAGTGATTGCCACCAAGATGCTCAAATTTGCAAGAAAACGCAAAACGGGAGTTACATTTGAAATGAGATTTAATGGACACACCGAAACGATTTTAGAACGGATATTCAAATCATGACCTTTTTTGTATATACATAACAATAAATTTTCACTTTAGATTCGTACAGATTTCGGATAGCTTCCGAACGGTAAATTCAGCTATAAGACTAAGTTTTGATAATGCAGATTTTCTGGACGAGAACCACAGAAACCTGGTTTTGCACATCCCAAGTCAAAACATTTTAAATTCGTGACACCCGACGTTACATGTAACTACTCCAAGAGTGCATCTTATCATATCCATCTCCTTGGGAATGCAGTGTTGAATTAGATCCTGACACGTTTATGTCTCTCCATTGTCCATATGTCATGTAGTGCTAGACTAGGACTCCGAAAGTTCACTACTCCTAAGGGTAAGATACTGTCGTGGCCGTTTTGACTATGGGTTACTCTGGAGACGTATTAAGTACATACCACTCAATTTCCTAGAATAGCAGGGGACCTCTACATTTCTGTACCAACTGACAGCAACGGAAATTTTATTTATTGACTAACATCTGTTCACACTAAATGACTTCTCTACTGAATAGAGCCATCATAAGATTAAACAGTTGCTGCCAATATAGTCTGTAGAGCTCTCCAGCTTCTAAAACTTCAACGACAACATCAGAGCTGTGCATTTGTGACAGAATTTGACTTCTGTCACGTTGACGAATCTTGTGAACAAACGTTGCCTCATTTCAACTGAACTTTAATTATGACGACAACCGTTGAGAATTGAAAGGCAACTCAATTAAAAATGTGTAAATACCGTGGCCATCATTTGGTTAAGCAGTCGATATAGAACAAACCAGTCTTATCTGTGAACAACAAAATACTATCTTCTCTGATTGGCGGTTGTTCCGCATAAGGAATCAGTGTCAGTCACATCATATTTAAAAAGTTTGGTTCTGTTATCACCAGCTAGTGCGATGACCTGATGGGTGGGCTGAAATTTAGAAGGAAGAATTCAACTGGACCAAGTAGACGGGATCCGAATGACCAATTACTGCGTTCCAGACAGTGCACTGTCGGAAGCAGAAGTGCATCTGCAGCTCAGATTGTTGAAGTTTGATAAGATTTCCCGACCATTTCTGTCCTCTTCTCTTTTTACTAAAGAGGAAGGGCGATACCGGACTTGACAGAACTTCATGCGCGTTGCTAAACTGAAAACACACCTCATGATTGGTGACCAGTAGCGGTAATTTCCACTATATTAAATAGGTTCCGAAGTCTGTGCAGCAACCACGAAATCATTAGGCTGGTATCCGTTTTGTCCGCGTCGCTTTCCGGTCTCATTTTACATCGGCTCATTAAATCTATGCACAGTCAGCCGGGTGGAAAATAGATAGGGTTCTGATCGGGTTAAAAGTGCACCAGTCCTACTTTTACCTTATGACAAATCAGGATTTTCGATTGCACTTTGGGAATTCAAATTCAATACCTCCTACATCCGACCATAGTCCTCACATTCAGACAAACAATTCGGGAGGCTCACTTTGAAAGAAAGCATTAGACTGGAGTTTCATCCTAATTAGAATTGCATTTCCTTCTCCGAGCGAAAGATGAAATTGTGATGGGAAAAAGAGAACAGCATTTTTACCGTGTTGGTCAGTTGTTACAAAATGTTTGGCATTCGTCCATTGCCATTACAGAAGATTTCATGTGTCATATAGAGTTAGGTAAAAAATCCATCAATAAGAAGATAGTTGCGGTACAGTGAAGTGTGTTTTAAAAAAGGAAGTTGGTTTTACTGAATCACTAACCGATTCATTCTTCCTCTCTCCGAACCGAACTCAGTTGCTTTCTCCAAAAACAAAAAATAGGTTAGAAATTGAAAAATTGTACTTTGTTTGATAACCTACCCGTTTATAGTCACAGTCATCTTTTTTTCGTCACCATTGGTGCCGTAAGTACCTTGAAAATTAGTCTAACGAAATCATACTTCTTTCCCATCACCATCATCATTTTCTGCTCTCATTTAACAAAAGGGGCTAATAACTTTCTGCCGCATATCGATAATAACCTCGTTGACTGACCGGGCTAGCTCTGATTAGGCAGTTTCGACGGGCGCTGGACTTACATTGTGCTATCCTCCCCGCGTGTACTCAGTGTAAGGTCTGCCAGCAAACTTGTGCGGTTCGCGGTCGTTTTTCTCGCGTGTTTCCTCCGAGTGATGTCCGACCCATCTAAGCTCACGTTTTTTCATACGGGTGCGACAGCTGAGTACTAAAATGTTCCCTCTGGATAGACACCATGTACGTGCATTGAAAACAAATCTGTTGTATGATAACTTGTTCTATAAACCATTTACTGTTAGTTAACCTTTGTTTTATGACGCCGTCCCCTCATCTGGATGTACCTCTACTGTTGAGCAGACATTTAAAATCTCACCATAGCTTGGGTCAACTGACTGATCTTCCGCAGTCCGTGACTCTTAGTCACCTTTTGGTGGTACATGTTTCATCGTGTCCAGCTTATGAGATACACGTTACACTCTGCTCGTTTGATTCCTCTTTTATAGGGCGAATCATTTATATCCAGTGTGTCTGAAGTTTATTCGAAATAACTCGTTCGTTTTTGGTGAATTTTATCGTTTAGATCCTGTCATGTGGTATTTGTATTGACCATTTAACCGCACTCGTTTACGCCGGCTGTTCACGTAATTAACTTTGTTCCTGGTCACTGTTAATCGGGTTTGTCTTTGATGATACACTGAGCATGTTGCTCTCGGGCTTTGCGTTTCAAATACTGTTATCAAGTCCTATACGTTTTGCACATAAAACGTTGCAAGAAACAGCGTCGTGGGTTCGAGCTCAGTGTTTAAGTGAACAATGCTGGCAAGATATAAAACCAATTTTTTGACGAGCAGTCAGATTAATAAGCCGTTTTACTTTCTGTAGAGTCAAGTCAGAATGCAAACTAAACTAATAAACACGTCAAAGTCAATCTGACCCACACAATTCATACGGCAAATGACACAAAGAATACCAAGTGTGTACACGCTTGCGTTCAAATTCAGTGAGGTGACACTATCTTAAGGAGAAAACGCAATATTCCCTTGCAAACTTTTCAGTGTTAAACACATTATCACGCTATAAACGCTGAAGTGTAAAACTTAGGATACAACCACCACTGTCCCCTCTTTATCCTCTGCTCATTTGGAGGTGCAATATTATAGAACAAATAACTAACAAACCTCAAACATCACGGACTTTACTTATGTCAGCTGTCAAGTTTAAGGCATATTTGGTGGTTCACGTGTGAGATATTATTTCAAACTTATAACATATATCGGCCTCAACACCAAACCGCCAATAGTCTACGCATGCGAACTCATGTCACGCATCGTCTAGGAATCCTACCACTGTCGTGTAAATTCGGTTGTGCTAGCTATAGAAACAGTCAAATTAGAGTTAACTGAATGGTTTAAACTAGGGTATAAATAAGTGTATTTACCGATCAGCCCTAATCTGTTGGGTAGTTGAAATTCAGAAGTGAGTTTTGTTTGTGAAAGTGTAGTGATTAAAAGGCACATAAGCTATACAATTTTTGAGTGACTTCAATAAAACCCACACTTAACAATTCCCTCTTGTTGAGTAGTTTCAACAAGTTCTCTCATTTTGAAATCTCATAAAGTGTAAGATATACTTTGGAAACAACATGCCATCAAGCTAATCACTTTATGATTAGTCTGTCAGTAATGCTTGATGAACGCACCTCAAACACTGTTCGAATTGACTAAAACTCTGAATAGAATACCTGTACAACTGAAATTTTAAGTAGAAATTGGTGCATTATAGGATTTTTGCACACAAAAAAAACTGCTGTATTTTTATATTTACCTGTAATGACAAAATGAGTCTATTTCAACTTGTTATGATTAGTGTTACAATAAAGTTCAACAAGAGTTGACCAAAGAAAATGATATTTCACGTTGCTTCGTATCATGGTTCGTAGAAAGATATTAGTGCAATTCGGTCTAATTAATCGCTCAAGCAGCTGCTTGTACTTACCAGGTCCTCAGAGCTGAGGGCTAGAAAGGTTTCTACAGTGCAATGTTAGTATCCAACCTAACCGACCGTTATGGCTAAGATGGTCACCATCTCAACACAACGATTGATAAAAATTGGACACAGTTAGTTAAGCTGTCACAAGCAGATCGGACCCCACTTGGAAATGGCGTAGATCTCACTCGTAGCTCGCCACATGTTTACGCATGCATAGGCTAAATATCCACTCACCAAAGTGGATGAGGTAACCTGTAGCTGCGGTTTGCTTTTCTATAGCGATGGATTACGTTACGTCTACCGAGTAGTTCTTGTTTGTTTCGTCCCCATTTCCGTGATTCAAAACACGTTCATCAATTTCAATATGTTGACTGTCAAAAACAAGCCTCTCACGATTTATTGAGTCATAAGTCACGACAAAATGTCAAGTAAGCTTGTATGCTCATAAAGACGGAAGGTTGAACCATTAACGGATCGCAAAAATATTCCCACAATGCAAGGTGACAGTGATCCCGTAACAGTATCGGTTATGACCTGGTCAAGCTGGTCAGTAGGTTGATCTTTCCGGCCTTCAGTGTTATGGGTTTGAGTTGCAGGAACTTACTGTAAGGTCATTCACTCTCAATAATTTTCTTCCAGAATACTGTGAACGACTGACCCATTCCTGTGTGACAAAATTATCTCCCTCTTTGCTAGTCCATACGGACTGGCTTGTTTGCGTGTTACCCGGTCGTGTATAGTGTTTGATTTACGGTACTTGGTCTGATGAACTACGTCTGTTTCATGTACAGAACGATCAACCGAATGAGCGCTATTCAGTCAAGATTGTTTAGTTGATGGACACTGGGAGATAAATGAACTTGAATGGACCACGGAAGAGTGAGCCACAAAGTTGAGCGCTTCACCGCAAAAACAAGCTGAACTCGGCCGTTTTGCGTCGTCCACAAGTGTGCAGTCTATACGTTCAATCTTCACAGACTGACCGCACAAAACTACTTCATTTTTCGGAAGATACAATACAGCATTTTAAAACTAGAAGCATCTATGCATTTGACGACGGGTATTGTCACGATCATTGTTAACAACGCGATTCGCAATATTCAGACTTCATGTGTGGCTATCCATCTACATCTGTCAAATAAAAGGTGTGCTACTTTAGAAGCAGGAGAAAATGAGAGCATTTGTTTTATAAATTCAGATTTTGTGTGCGTAACTGGTGAACCTAAAGCTACAATGAGATGAACGATGTACAGTATCTTCAACTTGTTCGAAACAAATTATGGATGAGAGTTTCAACTAATAGCCCAGTGTTTGCCAGTTTGATCTTAAATCCTTCCTGTCTGTCTAATGAACACAAATGAGGGCGTTAAGCCCAAAAGCCAGCAGTGGATGCAATTCAGCACAGATCGTCACTTTGTACAAGTTGTAACTGCGACAATCATGATTGGAAGCGCAATTCATTTTGCAGTTTTCTCACTCCCAAAATACAATTCATGTCTATTTTGGGTTTCGTTTAAACACATCCGACAGCGACATTAATTCTATGTGATTTGAACTCGTCTCGTAGCCAAAAATTTCTGTCCACAACTTGCAGGTCGTTTAACGGATTTTTGGTCCGGTTGCGGGCAATAAAAATCAAAACAATTGAGAAGTCTCAGACTGAACACCACTCACCCTTGATGACAGCCCTGGCCTCCGGATAAATCATTCGGTTAGCCCACTAGAGTTAGCCCATTAGAGTTAGTCAATAGTTTATATCATTGTCCGGATCGCAGTTTTTACGTTAACCCTCGTACTTGTGAAAATAGCCTGTTGGGCACGACGCCATTAATCTCATAACAAGCAAGCTGAACACTTATTAAAGAAGGTTGCGTTTCAGTCTTCGGAGTTTATTCTTCTGCCATGCCTGTTTCGAGGCTAATAGCGCTTTGGTCAGCATACTTGTCTAACAAGCACGAAGTTCAAAGTGCAAACTCCGATCTCGACAATAATAAAGGCCAAATTCGAGTCTGTTGCTTCATTTCGAAGTGAGCTAGCTGAAAGGCTTATCTGAATACGAAAGCTTTGATCAAGTATAGGTGATTTTCAACTCCAAATAACTTAAATTACGTGATTTTCATTACTAATTAAGAAGTCAGTAGTAAATTGAAGGTACGCGGTTTGACCGAGAGGAAAATCGGATTACAGAGTGAAGACAAAATATGATGACTGATTTCATGATATTGGCTAACGAATTTGGCCGTATCACTCGGTACTTGATTTTGTGCGGATTTTTATACAAGAAGGCGTGTTTCTGCTTTAAGAGCGTTAGCTAACATCAGTAGATAGCAAAATGAATCGATTGTTGCTTGTTGTAAGTGTGTACCGTTCCAAAAACATCAAAGTTGACGACTCCAGATCCATGGGAATGCAACTGATGTGCCATCAAACATATTGGCTAGATACACTGTACTGGTCGAGTTAATTGCTAAAGATAGTACCCGTCCCATAACCTTCTTAAACACTTAAAGTCAAGAACTTTGGAGGTTTTTTAGTAGAATAACTCAAAGTTGTTTACCATGAGTCTTACTTAACATTGATTTATAAGCACGTTAGAATTCGTCTAAAATAACATAAAGCCTAATATACCATATACTTTGTTTGTTCGAACTTGTTCTCATGACCAGAAGTAAATCTCAGTTGCAGGTGTAGACACTTTTTTACAAGTTACTTCGAAGCAATAGCACAATGCCCGATTCCTATTGGATCAATACATCTTTAATTTACTGCACCGGTTGCGGCAGCCCGATAAGGGATCGTGTGTTCCTGTTGGTTGAACCAAAGCAAACATGGCACGCTCAATGTCTCATGTGTCATATATGTGGAAGCGGGCTGGCAGAGGCTGACATTTGTTTTTTACGAAATGGGATGGTCTACTGCAAACTGGACTATTTAAGGTGTGTGTTGTTTTGTGAAATTAACAGTTGAATGTTTTGAAAGTACTTTACCCGCTCGGGGAAATCGCATTATTATGTAAACTAATAATGCATAGTACAGACAACGCTAGCAATGTTATCTGAATCTTAAGAACAAACAATTGCTCACTCAAGTGGTATGTTTAAATGTATGTAAACCGAGTAACATTGACCTATATCCTCTCGTCCTGTGAGTAGTCCTCAACTTCCTAAACTATGAGGACTTGTAATAAGCAAATAAATCTTCAGCTACGTTGTAAATTATCTTTATAGATGTGACCAGACGTACCGTAGTTTGAATAAACAGGTTATCTCCGCTGAATGTTAGATGCCTTCATTTTCACTTGTAAATTTGATTAATGCTGCCTGTTGGTGTCTGAATCTGTCACGTAATAACATCGGACCTTTTCTTAGCTCATAGGTTAATTCTTGTACAAATGAGGTTGGCATGCTACCCATCGCAATAAACTTCCATGCCTCCGGAATTTAAATGTAGTTCTAATGAATTTTCACTTGGTCTAAAGCGATTTTAACTCCTGAGAGTAATCCAGTGTGTACAGCGCGCTTCTGGTCAGTGATACTCATTTTCGGGCTAAGATACTACGAATGCATCCATGTGCAATCTGCCTTATTGCAGGGAAAAGATATATAACGTCAATTCTCCTATGGTTTTCTGGAAATAAAAACGAAACAAACTGAAGAGTGCACCTTCAAAAAACTGGGAAATTAACATTCTCTTTGTGACTGCCTTTGATTGCCTGCCTTACTAAAATCGATAAAAGTTTGGGACATGGAACTCTTGAGCAAACGGTCAATCCACTCTCATACACTGATTCTTTACATACTCAAAAGACAATTATTACGTTTTCGGTAACCACACAGAGTTGTATTAAAAATACTTCTCCGTAAGATGATACTAACAACCCCGGTAGAGTTTAAACGGATGATGCGACTCATAAATTCATTTAAACATGCACTGCTGTGTTTAGAGACGGAGGTATCAAAAAGTGATATTTTCGCTACTTTTGAACATTGAAGAAGCAGATTCACTCTACCAAATTTAAATCACTCTTATGGACCTAAGTTACCAGAGACCAGTCAGTGTCACTAGCCTGTGGAACCGACTTATCCACACATCGTTCTGACAGTGAATCGCTGTCAACAATCTCCGTACAACCCTGCCAAGCTAAAACTTGATCTACAATGAACACAGTAATCGTATGTGAGGTTTCTTCGGCGGTGGCCTGATTCCTCGGACCTTGATAAACTGACGACCACTAGGTAAGTGTTTGGAGGTAGAAGTGATATTCTTGGGGCAAGACCTCTTAAAAATTTGAGCGTGCGAAGAATACAATCGACTTCATTTTATAACCTGAGCACGGACGTATCTGCCCAAAATGTAGCTTCTGAAACGCTAATTAAGTACAGTTCTTCTGAAGAAAGAAACCAGAACAATACCTAATGTTTACTCCGTAGTTTCTTAAAGAACAACAGACTGAACAGCACTCTGTAGATTTTCATATATTCTGTTTTTGAAATCTCCTGATCCCAGATGAAGAAGTACTCATGTAGATTTTTTTATTACAGTGGAGCTTATGAGCATGATGAATTGTTTTCGGGAGCATGTCTAGATATGAGCACTCGCACAATAGTCTACTTACCTTGTACAGCGTTAGCCTCTTGTCTTTTGGTCTGAACCTCTTGTGATTAAGTTTGGTGGTTTCCGCATGTGATTACTAAACATGGGCGGCGATTATTTAATTTTTTGAACGAAGTATAAGCTTTGGTTTTACTACAGTACATTTTCTTTTAAAAGATCTGCAGTTGTAATTTCCAGCTATTATATATTCTATCTTTTTTTGGGTCAGTATCTAGGATTAAATCTTAATACTGTCCGTTGGAAATCCTTACATTTTATATCATTGTTTTACGGACGTGCACCCGCTTGTTATTCTACATCAATATTGGTTATGATGATGGAACAAACAATGTTGAGAATCCAACAGTGTTGATTTTTATATCATAGCATAGAGTTGGCCAGGTCAGACTTGTTGTTTTTTGCTGTTAATCCACTAGACGATGAAATTAATCACGTGCCTTCTCAGTGCTGAAGTTGGGGATTGTGCAATATTAGCAAAAGTTAGAAGAAAGACTATTTACAATATGAATTATTTAACACTACGGAAATCCTAATGCGAAGTGTTACGTATTTTTAATCGTCGTATGATTTATCTTCTGACTCAGACTATATAGCATGTCACAACAAAGATCGTCGACTACCGATTGTGCGAACTGTCACCAACCGGTTGGGTATCATCAGTGGCGTGTTTCTGTTGGTCCCCATCTCACATTCCATTATCCAGAGTGTGCCCGGTGTGTTTTGTGCTCCGAACCCGTCCGTTCTGGCAGCTTGGTAACCGTTCAATCAACCGGTGTTGTTTGCATCAGTCATCAGGCCTCGATTGCGGACACATATGAATCAACACCGCATGAAGTGGATAAACTTATCTTGGAGGTAGGCGTTTTTGTGATTTTCAGTTACAAACTATAGTAACTTTCTACGTATATGAAAATAATTGCAATCAGCAGGTAGACATAAACGTGCGACGAGCTCAAACACCCGCCTTTGATCACATGGATATTTATTTTGTTCAAAAAGTTTGTAACCGTGCAAGTTATGTCGGTGTTTGTAAGCGGTAGTTAACTGAACGGCATCTTCGTCAGATACAGGAAACTCTATATTCTATTTTGTTTCCTAGAAGTTAAACGGTTAACTTTTAGTCATGTCTCGTTGACTTTCGGCTGCGGTAAGTGTATTTGGATTAGAAAGCCATAGATTTCTAACAGTCCTGTACTACTGCGGTTGATTTTGTAGCCTGAAATAACTGTGCAATGAATTTCGGCATTGTCCGAAGCTATCACTTGAGGTGAGTTATACACGACAAACTATAAATGGTTTGGGTGGTGTCTTGCTTACTGGCAAAGTGTGTCATCAAGATTAGTTTATGTGGTGTGTGAAATAGTTTACAAATGTGTGGTCCATGTATTTTCACAAAAAACGCAATAATTTGCGGGGCACAATGTTATCTTTTTTCATACTTGATGTTCATTGACGGTCAAGTCTTACAGGAAACCCTGTCACTTTGCTAACCAGCTAGTGTACTGTGTTTTCTTCTGCAACATATCTTAGACATATGGTCTTAAGAAACATTTATAAGGCGGTTTGATTTAATTAATAAGCCAATGTAGTTTCTAACAGATCTTTTAATTTGGTAAGACGCAATACCATGCCGTGTGCTTGAACTTAGCAAACTGCAGTCCTAATATTTTCATCTCGCAAGTAGTAAATAGATGATGTCCACTGAAATACTCATCGGACCTACTCCGTTTTGAGTGACTTTGTCAGATTCGAAAAACATCTATGTTCGTCCGCTCTTTGCCTTTGTGTAAACATAAACAGTACAAATGATAAGGGAATGCTCGCCCCATCTTTGACATATACCTTATGACTGTTTTCTTTCATTTAAAGTTCTGTTATTATTCAGTCTTCGAGTGTAAGTTGAAAGGTTTGATTGTCCGTCATATCTAATGTTCCTCACCATCTGGTTTCAACCGGAAAGAGATCATAAACTTATTAGTCAGTGGCCAGTGTAAAAACCAAATTCGAAATGTTTCGGAAATATTTTAAGGTGTCATCTTGAAATCTCATATGCCACGTGCAAACTTAGACCTTAATGTTCCATCTCTTTCCAGCACACTTTTACCCAGCCCCATGCAAAGTTATTTAGCTGGCAGGCGATCTGCGAATTAAACCAATTAAACTTAACGCTACATGCGACCGGGAAAACAACTTGATCTGTTTTGAACTACTGTGGTTACAACAAATTGTCTTAAGTTATGCGTAATCCGTAGCTCAGAAAACACCTATATAAGACGCGAAATAACTAACTCGTTCTTGACAATACTTGGAAATATATTTGGAAATACACTATTATTCTGAAGGTGGAAACCATTGAAAAGTTGCTTGGTATTTCAGAATTACCTGTACAAATTTTTACCGCGAAAATCAAACGTCATTGATATATTTTACTCTGTTTGTCCTCCACCTCCAATGAAATAAACTGCACCCGCCTTGACATATTAGGAATTTAATGACGTATCACACAGAGTTTACTCCTAACATTTTTTATATTCCAGGATTTAACGCCGAACTCAAAAACAGAAACCAATTCGCAAAGTAAGTAGTATGCTTTTATTGTTTACTGGTTTAGTGATGACAGAATTAACACCATTCCGGAAATGTTCACTTTTAACGCTACATTTTTTCACAAAGTGCTGTCATGAGCACCTGAGTATCCTGGACACTGTTCTTCAGTTTATACCTTTGACCATCAGCTCAAATTATAGTATGAGGACATGATTATTTGATTTTCAATTTGTCTTAGGCCGACCGTTCGTTTATTATGAAATTTTCACCATGCATCCCACGGATGGTTTTAATGTGATTGATATCTTACCAGTATGTTGAAGTCAAAGATTACAAATATTCAGGCTTACTGTTCCTAGAAAATGTGGGTTGTTCTAATCTTAGTACACAATATTTGATTGCTCTAGTGAGAGCACTCTTGGACTTCACAATGAGTAAGACATGTAAACATCAACGACAAGGCTTTTGCAATAATATTCATGAAGTTATCTTCCGTCAAAAGTTTGACAAAAAACTAACTGAAAAGCACGCACTGGCAGGTGTTGGATTTTTGTTTTAGACCGTCAGTATAGTAGAACTTTTTGGTAGAACACCATCAATAAAAAAGGAATATGAGAAAAGGAGTGGGCATCTAACGCTGTCATTTAAATACTACTCAGCACGAGTTAGGTTAACGGTAAATCAGGGCTCTTATGAATCTAGTTTGGACGGGTTCATCTTATGACTTCAGTATATTGCTGAAACTATGGGCTACGACGACTTATTATGATGAAGGAAGCTGATGTCAACCTCATGCTGTGTTCTGTTGACAGGATGTACATGCGAATCAAGAATGGTACGGACTCACGATTTTCAAAAACCGCTATGCATGATTGTGAGATATGTTTGTGAACCCACTTAAGTGCACGTTCCTTTATTCCTGAAGTTAAAATTATCTCCGTCTATGTAACGTTTTCCACAGTTACACATGAATTGGTATGAGCAGTGTGACTCGGCGTCAGGAAGTTCCGTTCCTTCAATTGGAGACGCGTGTGTGTGAACATGGACCTTGTGAATCCGTTTCATCGAAGGAACAGCTCGATGGGCTATGCAAGACCTCCCAGTATGCTTTCTCCATTGTCTCAGCATTGTTTCGGGTTCAGAGTCACGGTTTGTTGTAGTACATAGGAGAGCGTTCAGGTTATGCTTCATTGTAACAGGTTCAGATATGTAAATTCGGTGCCCTCCGGTGGACAGTATTCATAGTATATTATCAGGAAGTCGACAGCGCTTTCACAAATTACGTCTCTTAGTACTAGTTGAAGCCGCCACGATGAACCAATTCACACCAAAATTTTGTCTAGAAACGATAAGTGGTAAACTTCAATTTGCTATTTATCTGACCTGTGGTGAACAACATTAACGTTCAGTTATTCCGTTTTTACTTCGACCTTTATGATCTCCCCGTATTGGAACTTTCCATGTTTGATTCCCACTAACGAATTTCGAATGTCACGATTTATCGGCGTTTTGTTTCCCAATATTGATGTACATTAGTTTTTGATTATGATATTTCCTTTGTTTTATTGTGCTTGATTTGTAGGTCAGGTGATTTCCGAAGAGATATCGTTTCATGGTTGCTGCTTATCAGTAACTGACAACACTGGAATCTCTCAATTTATTGAGCAGCCGTTCGAAAACAACTACCACAACACGTGTTTGACAAGGCAGTCAGGAATTTTACGTGACCCATCTATAAAAACCACGCTCAACCTCAAGCTTCTGAGTATGAACACTGACAAGCTGGAGCTAGTCGACCAACATTTCTTGCCAAACTGCCTTCACGCTCCCATGCTTATTGATCATTCTGCGAATACGGTCACTTCGACAGCAGCACACGGGAGGTTGAGAACAGTGATCAACAAACGTCAACTGACCACACTTCGTACGTGTTACTCCATCAATTCTCGTCCGGATTCACTGACCAAGCAACGTCTGGCTCAAATGACCGGTTTACCTCCACGTGTCATTCGGGTGTGGTTTCAAAACAAACGTTGTTCAGACAAGAAACGCCGGTTTCGCTCCCTTTCCAATTCCACTAAATCTAACGGAGTAGACAGTAACTCAACCAATGCATGACGGAAGCAGGCTTCTGATCAAAGGCTTGATGAGAGAATGGATGGAGTCTTAAGCAGCGGAATTAGATTGTAACTATTAGTTACTGAAAGATACTTTTCTTTACCACGTTTGACCAATTTCATTTCACTTATAGCACCCGAGGAAATGCTACGAAAATCTATTCGATTCATCGCTTATCCAAACATCAACATGATAGCTAATCTAGCAGAAGACCAATCAAACATCACCGTATAATACAACATCTGAATTAGACAAAGCATTTCAACGTTATAGCTGTTGTCATTTGCCACGTTCTTTGTTCTGTATTGAAGCATTTACATTACAGCTTGTGGCTTTGTGTGTGTCGTTATTAGTCAATAACTTCTCGAGATTTCTTTAATACGAGTGAACTTCTACAGAGTCGTGTTCTTGTCCTATGAATAGTATGTGTCTACTGAAACCGACTCGAGGTCTTCTGCTTATCACTGATGTATAAGATCTGGGTTTAACCAAAATCCCTAAGGCTACTCGAAGTCACTTATTTCGAGTATTACATAAACCTCTAAAGGATTAGTACTACTGTTCCCTCAATTCATCGGGGCCGCTGTTTCAGAAATATTTGTACCCTTCAACTTACTATGTTGGTGAAACTTACACGAAGCTACTGAGACATGCCTGTAGTAGACGAACCAGCGAAAAGTTACCTCACCACAATCCTGCAAATATGGTGACGGCCAACTGAATTGTCATGGCGAACCAGCCGATGTTTGTGGTTATAAAAAGTTTGGAGGATTGATCTCCATTCATCTGGTTTAATATCAGGAAGTTGTTGGTCATCTATGCAATTCCACTATTTATTTGACCCTTCAGTTTATCATGCACTACATTAAATTGTTCAACGAGATAGCCAACGTAGAATAACTGCGGGACAAGGAATCCCTGTCACTTAGTAGAGCCGTTCATTCCAATTCATTTAACACGAATTGTAATGTTTACATTGATTAAGCATACATTATGAATTAATTTCCATGGCCGTTGCGCTTTCTTTCGCTCATAGGCTGAAATCGACTAGCCGTTTTGTAGTTGGCCTGCAAACGAGCAAGCATCCATCAAAGCCTCAGAATGGGTTGAGAAAGGGTTTTTGCATACGGTTTCAACCCATAAGCGGAAAGAAGCGCAGTGGCTAAGGAAACTAATTCACACACCTTCCAGCAACTTCGGTAATCGTGATCTCGTGATCTAGTGGATAAGTGCTTGGACTACGATCTGCCACCTATTCACGGATCGTGAGTTTGATTCTCCGGCATGCGTGGTGCTGATCTGACCCAACTAGATCGAAACAGCTGTCCACCACTTCGCTGGTGGTAACTGGGACCAACCGAATGCAAAAGCATACATTATTAATTGGCAAGCAATGGTAGTCGTTGAGCCCACTTTCGTGACACTAAAGTCTACTTGTCGACGGAGCAAGTAATAACCACTTCTCAGGAAAAAATGCCTAATTGGGGCACAAGGTTGGACAGCTTGCATAAACAACATGGACTACCTCGTCGCCACTGACTCTCACATCAGCCAGGCAGACATCAGTGAGAAAACACTATGAAGCAAGTGGTCATCAAGATGTATTACTCGATAATAAAGAGGCTCCGTTTTCCGTGAACACGTGCAGTGATGTCCGTTATCGGATGCTCAGATGTTTAGGGATAGGGAGTTTACTTCCCAACGAATTTATCCAACCCACTTGAATTTATGGGATGGGTTTTTAGGAGTTTACTGACAACAAGCCGATTTTGTTAAGGTTTTCAACTTAATTACATCATCAATGAGAAATATCCGCAAGACAGTGCACACAGTGCACTGTTGTAGAACAGTAAGATGTGAGGTAACCATAAACTTGGTAGTTTTCACAAGGGCCTCGCTGTCAAGTTACACTAGTGTCCTGCGTAGCACTGAACCTTACGAAAAGCAGAATTTTTACTTTAGACTTCGTTTTGTTTCAAGTATGGAATTCACTTGAACAGTCAATAAGTATTTTGTACACAACAGTTTTATGTTTCTGTGAAATTTAACATATGCATTGTGTCCAACTTGTAGCGAAGCGCTGTGTGATGAGGCGCACTCATTATTTTTGAAGGCGCACAAGCATGCTGACATTCGTATGCTTGTGATTTCAGAACACGTATACTTCTATCAAATTTTGCTCATTTGGCTTGTGTTATTTGTAGTCCACAAATTTCATTCTATGGTCACTCCTTGTTAGATTTCGAATTAACATCTTCTCTGGTCAGTTCTTCTAGTCTTAAAGGTTTTAGGCTTATAAGTCATTATTACTATAGAAGTTCGTTGCACATTTTCTCTCGCCGATGGACGACGACACGGCATATTAACCTTCTGCGAGACTACAAAACGTCAGAAACTTGCACTGATTTCCAACCCATTCTGTTGTGGCTAATATGTTCAAACAGATGATTTAATCAACACACCACTGAAGATTATTTTAGGCGTTAGTATGAATAATACACATCACGCACCAACGTTTTGATTAGTCTGTTGAACATCCAGTATGTGTTTGAAGAAAAACTGTTTGAAACAATTACTATGTGACTATTACTGGTAAAGAGAAAACAGTACAAAAACTAAAATCTGAGATATGGTTTTCTTCTCGTGAGTTAATTAGGTCAGAATTCTACGCAAACTTAGAATATGTTACAATGGTAATTCACGTACCTGTTTACTCAGCAATATTAATGATGACTTACTTCTTGTCAGAATATATGACGTGATATCCAGATTACCACTCGGACCCCTAAATCGTATATCGTGGAGCATGTCATCCATTAGTATGATCTATAAAACTTGTATTCGGAATTTTATACTATAGTATGGAGTTTGATGCCACTTGATGTAGACATTGGAAGAAACGTTCACTAGCGCTTTCATGAAAAGCGACTATTCGGTTGACTGAACTTATCAAGATTTCTGTTAAACCTTCTGAAAGATTTCGCTCTGAACTTCATTTAAACTTATTGTTAGTTATTTTGCTCTTTCAAACAGGTCTACAAGAAACGTTGCGAAACCGATAACCCTTTTGGTTCTAACTCGTTGTGGCTTAAACAAGGAATCACTTAATAATGAACATTAGCACAAGGCGCAATATGTTTTCCCATATCCGTTCCGTTTATGGTTCGGAAGTACTAAATCTACAAGAAACTGGAGTCATTAACATATGGACAGATGACGATAGGTTGATATTCAAGAGAACAGTAGTCTGTAAATTTTTCTAAAGGCTATTAGTCATAACAAGCATGATACCGCATATCCTGATCCCATAAGCAATCACTCAGACTGGAGAGGGGTGGTCAGAGTTCTTTTGGATAAACCACACACGTTGTCTTCGCAATAGTACTTAGAGAAATTCAGCAAAATGTCTTTTTGAGTTCTACGTACCGCAAAACTACCGTTCTCTATAAGTTTGATCTCTAGATATTTGCCTTCTTTTTCCATGGCAAAACATTTTCCGCCATCAGTTACCCATCGAGTCCAAATGCGAAGTTTCTGAGCTCCTGCCGTGACTTCGTAGCTCAGCTGGTAGAAGCTTGCCGCGTAGAGGCATGGTGTTTCTGTCGCTGGTTCGAATCCAACCGAAGCCCTGACTTCACAGTTGAGTCTCATCTAAATTCATAAATCTGCCAAACTACTTATAAGTAATTACTAACATGTTGAGAAATTAATAACACAATCTACAGCATCATAATTTAGCCTTTGCTTGGACAGATTTTTAATTACGTCATACTGTTGTACCGGTAAATCGTTTCTCTCTTCCACATGCTTTAGTGGACTGCAGTATCAACAAACAAGTTTATACAACGAAACCATGAAAAGGTACAATACAAATTGTGGTACGTTATTGTTCAGTTTGCACATCTAAGTTTAGTTTTTGACTTCTAGTAAACGGTCATTGTGGCTATAGACTACAATATTTAAACATGCATAAACTAAGACTTTGTGAGTGCGTCAAGTATTAATAAAAAAGCAATGCAGTCCCATTGTTTCTTTTGTTATAATCAGTATGCCGGTCTCAGTTTTAAAAAACATTTTAGTATAGAAAATCCCGTATACACACAATAAATCAGCGAACAGTATATATTATCCAGAGTTCAGTGCACACCCGTTATTCTATTAGATGGCAAAAACAGAACGCAACGTTCCACTTGTTAGGTTCCACTTGTACATCAAATTGAGTCACTGTTACGGCAGTAATAAGGACGACAATGCCATTTGCGAGTGACCTCCAATGACCAGAGTTGGGCCGGAGCGGTTGCTACAATTGACAGTCCTGTTCAGAATTTATCTGTTTAAAAACCCACGCCAATCGATACTAGTTGCAGTTTATCGACTCTCCGCTTCACAGATACTGATTGTCGTTAGTTGTGGAATGTCCACAGAAATTATTACTCAGGATGTATGGTACAGTGTATTCCACTATCAAGTGATACAACATGTAAACAATCTCGACGTCACCAGTTTTTGAGAAAAGGATTAATTTTTACTACTTGATAAGAATCAGGCGAGAGAAAATTGAAGGTTTCGATACAGTTATTCGAATACCTAACAAGAATGTAACGAACGGCTTCGCATAAAACCGTTTCCGTTCATGTGTAGCACCACGCCCTCCACAAGTTTAAGATTAATTGAAAAAACACGTTTGTGCTACTCACGAGTAGTGTACACAAAAGTCAAACTTGATTTCGGTATAACCGCATGCGGTTAGTAAATGAATGAACAGTGCTTGATAGGTTTAATTAAACGTTCATCCTGAAAAGTATACATCCTTATGATTCACAGTCAGCACAGGTATTTGGGAGCCAACATTATTGTCTGTCTGTCAAACAAGATTATCGTGTCATTTGGATTTCGGGCGTCGAACGTAGCGATTTGGCACAAATGGGATATTGCAAACGGTGAACTTATGCAACTTCTTACGAATTTCCACCGCCAATTCCTGTCCGTTGGAGATGAATTCCGGTTTAACATAAGCCATAGCAATATTCTGACCGAGAGTTGGTGACAGACATCCGCTGGTCACATGTCCAACTTGGATGTCTGACTGTGGGGCGAAGATTTTAGAACCGGCTAAAAAATAGATGATAGAAATCGGTTTGGTTACAAAAACAAAACAAATCAGCGGAGTTTAGCTGTAATTCATAGACTTGAGCACTCCCGTCACAAAATATGAACCGCGAGTTTTGTTTTAAGTAGTGCCAAAATTGCCAGTTTCCAATAACTGGGCTGAAAACTACAGTCGCTTATTTGAAGCAGGTTGGTTTGGCATGATACAGCAGTGAGTGGAGATTGTTCCCTACTTCACTGTAATGATCCCTTCGAAGTCGCTGACTACCCGTACTATGTTTGTTTCAACTAGTATACCTTTCCATCAAGATCCTTAAAAACATTTGAGGTGTGGTGTGGAAGTTTGTTTATTCAAAGTAATCATTAAATGCCACAGTTTCCTACATTTTCAGAGGGTTTCTTGGACGAAAGTGTTTCTTCCTGCGAGAATATAACGTTAAATGTATCTCTTAACCTTCGTATGTACAGCTTTTATTACAAGATGGACCAGTCACAAGTTTTGGTTAAGGAAAACAACACGTCACAAAGATAACAGTGTTTTTTTCGAAATACAGTCCACGTTTTCCCAACGTGTTTGAAAATAAACCACAGGAAACAGCACGGTTCGAACTGAATCCCTGAATCCATTTCAGACCACAATGCACGAAATTAGTCTGTAAACTCCGGTTGACGTAATCTTACCCTCATTCTATACCATAACGTTCATTCTTAAGACTTTCGATAACCAGTTCAACAGATGCCTTCACTGCAACACATTTGTCAAATGGAGGTTTCGTAGTATCGCAGTCTTGGTTTCCGCTCATAACCTAAACGAGCGCAGCTGATTCAAACGCTGTCGGCAAACTACTCAAAGTTTAGCCTGATCCTAAGATAAACCTCAATCTCTTATAACCTCTGTATTTATTCGTAGGTATACCACGTGATGAATTTTCGTCTACTTCAAGTCAGTTAGGCATTCTGGACATGCTTTTGCATTCAGTATAGATAATCAATGATGTATACATAGTCCTATCAGGGTTTGGAAGAGTAACTAACTAATCAGCGTCTAGTTGGAAGAACAAATTAGATAGGAAAATCTTCTAAGAATTGGAAGCTGTTATCAAGGAACCACATTGGAATTTTAGACAAATTGCCTGGCGATTTTCGATTGTCGATGACAACTTGTAGCAAGTTTCTTTCTAAAACCGATCAACCGCTTTATTTCTTGAAGCTGTCAGTTACTGAAGCTGTTTATCACAGTAGCCTCAGCCCGAGAAATGAAGCAACCTGAGAAACTAAATCAACCAGTAGCACCCTCTTGTACTCGTGCCATCCGTACTTGTTTGCAACGCACCTCACTCGGCTGAGGATTCAGAAAAGTGCCAGAAGTGGAAGACGATCAGATAACGTTTCCAGTATACGAGCAAATCGTTTACGACGGCACATCATTATAAACCAAACAAACTGATTCACATTTCCTTTACTGTCAGACAAACGCTTTCAAACTCAGAAAAACTGTATGTCGATATTATGGGCCTTAGTTCATCAATACAAATTCCATACAAGCGATAAAACTCAGTGATCGGTCCCTTGTAAGATCTATTGTTTCAGGATTTTAATAAACGATAAATCAATTAGATATTCACCACATACGGTTCAACGGAAGCAAATCTACACCGAGCTACTTACTAAAGGAGACAGTGCCCTGTTTCTAATTGGGTACCGATGGACCGAACAGAAAGTACGGATAAACAACTTACAGTCATAAGCTTGCCTTGTGTTTATTAACTAATAGATAACTGTGGCGAACGTTGCCTCTCCGAAACTTACAATTGTCTGACCTCTAACATAATGGAAAATGTTTTCATTTTTCGGTCTAACCCATTTGCCCTGAATCCACGTAAAGTTCCAACCTTTTCAATCTTTGGACACGGGTTGGTCACAGGTAGTGGGGTTGATATCACTTATTACGCGGGATTATATAGCTTCGCGTTAATCTACATTTCTTGTGTTCTCGCAAGGCGGTTGATATTAACCATCCAATAGCGGCATTATGTGCAAAGGAACAATTATTCATAAGCCACAGACTTTGTGGGTCTAACACTAGTTTAAATCACGGTCCTCAGTGTGGGTACCAAAGAGACAACACGATATTATAAGTCCTGTGTTTACATTGCAATGTTTGCATTTATAACTGGCACGGATTGCTTCAATCACGATTGATTAATCTGTTGTTCCCAGTTGACCGGAGAACATAAACTTAGAAAATGGTTCGTTTTGGTTGACTAAGATACATTCACCCTATTCGAGGATTTAGCCACAGTTTTAATGCAGCTTAATCTCGAACGATGTCCAGTTAACGTTATAAATTTAAACCAGCAGAATGGCGGACAAATTAGAGAAGGCTTTTCAGGTAGCTGCAGCCATTGCGAGAAGTCATTGGAATTGACTCCTCAAGAATGGGCTTGAACAACTCTCAATAAACGAGACTGCGTTGAACACACCCTAAATCAACCTGTGACACGTAACTCGAATCAGTAAAGCCAACTTTGTTTACAAATTGTACAGACGCAACACCACCCAAGTAATTGAAAACATGAGAGCTTACAGCATCCGGATTTTATATACATGCATGATTTGTGTACACTGTCTGTTCGGTCTTTTCGACACCAAAGTCATCCGTGAGTGGGACAGACTGGTTATGGTGGTGATTATCGGTTAAAACAGGCATACAACGTGTGCACAATAGGAATAAACAACGAAACGTACAAAGTTATGCACTCCATAAGCACTCAGATTGGTTTAACTCCCACTCACCAAGCGTACGCATGAGTAAAATGCAAACGTTGTTGGTGGTAAAATTACCGCTGAGAATAAATCGCAATAGAACAGAAGATTTTCCATAACCGTAAGCGAGAACATGTAAACACGAGTCGTGAATGGATGCAAATAGCTGTCAATCGAATGGTATTTTGTAAACTAGAATTTGGTCGTTTTTACTCGTAAAGGATACCTTTACCCCAGTCCTTTTGGTTCAATTTCTTTAACACTACCTTTGGCATCTTTACTACAGACGATTGATAGGTTACATAAATTTCAGCGATGATTAATAAACTTTGATATAGACACTGTAAAATATGGCAGTTCTGAAATTGGGTCACATCTAAAATCACAAATCTGCCGAACTACTCATTAGTTCTGAAAGTCTCAGTAAGTTCATCAGCACAGTGATCTGACAACCAAAGCCTGTTATCATATGTGTGAATGCTTTATCTGTGGATTAGACACGCGATCTGTATATGCCCAGGTGATTACTTATTTTAAGGGTCATTGGTTAAGTATGTGCAGAATGAGGTGACCAGCGTATGTATTGACGATTTCACTTTGTTTCCTGAAAGACCAATCACTTTCTGTCGGTGCCACGACCAATTAGCGTAAGATGCAAGATAGGTTTATAACGAACTGACAAAGATGTCAAGTCATTCATCAGTGCAGTAGTCGTTGTACTTCAGATTATTCCCTTGGTCCGTGGCCGTCACAGTTCACACAATAGATGGCTAGAGACGTTCAGTACCATAGTGTATAATCGGGTTCACCTGCGTAAATTCCTCCTTCGATTTGGCTGTAAGGTATGCGCAACTTATGACGCTGGGCAGTAATAGCCTTGAGGAAGTTGTTTTTCTGATGATGCTGTACTTCCACTGATATTACGGTTGTTTGACTGCAACCTACTGACAGCGTGGTGGTAAATGTTTTAGTCTAAACTTGGATGTAATTATTTGTTTAGACCCAGTTTTTCTTTCCGTTTCCCAGTAAAGGCACACTTCGTTCTGCATGGTTGTACGACAGTTAAGCGTTGGTGCAAGCCACTGATTTATCGATGACGATGATAATGAGTTTCCGGGTTCGTGCTGAAACGAGGTTTAGGTGGTTCAACAATAATTACTTAGTAAAGTATGGAGTCCAAGTGTATGATTTTGTGTGCCGACCATGGAGTCGTACTGTCGGACTATGATCACTTCAGCTTTCGTTAGCAATCAAGTTCGTAAAAATTGATACTAAACGTGGTGTAGCTTATTAGTTACAGTAAAGACCTACTCTACGGTCTTTCAACTGCCCACCTTGATCAAATGTAATTCGATAGCATACATGATTGATTTCTTTACCCTTTCTTATATCCACTTGCGAAAATTTCCAACTATCCGTTTGATCTGCCCAACTCAATCTGTTTGACAACAGTAGCTGAAAAAGTATGGATATGGAAACGCAGAAAAAGCTGGCAAAAAATTTTTGACATATAACACACCAGATGCTCATTTGTGTGGATGCAAATGCTGACAGGCGATTTCACTAAATGTACTCCCGTTGGATCTCAAACAGAAATAAATAGAATCCTTCCGTACTCGTTACTATCTCTCATTTAGTATTTTCCGATTTTTTCAAAATCTCATCATAAGCTTAGCTAGATACTCATTGTGAGGTATTATCTATCAAATATCACCTATCCTATTTTATGGTTTTGTTGTATGTACTTGACGTTTTCGCTTTTTTATTCAACTGTAGGGAAAAGTTCATTGCCATCTCACTGGAACAAATCACGGAAGAGAGCAATATCTAGTCCGCCTCCTAACACAATGGATAATCCACCATACTGATCAGTCTAGTGGGTAATGCACTGCTATATAAGATGAATTATTTTACTTTACTTTCCAAAAGTAAATCGTGTGTTTGGTGTGGTTTCAGTATGTTTGATCAGCAGATTTGTGGCAGTGCAGTTGACAGATGATAGTCGGATTTACTCTGTTCGAAGTATGGATGTGGTGCTGTACCCATGTGCGCAAACATTGGTACTTCTTCACCAGTCATCTGACCGGTATCTTAAGGAAGTCGACTGCATTTTCCAATTTCCATAAGGGTGAACGTCAAGGTAGCAGTGAAATCTACCAGCCTCTACAGTTAACGGTATCTGGTATGTAGGAATTCAAATGACTACGTCATAAATTATCACATCGTTGTTCAGTCAGCGGAACCGTCAAGGTAATCCCGCCACCAGGCCTCCAGTGCATTCCTCCACACATGTTACCCAACTCAACACTCAAAATTACTTACACCGTACTAGTGGGGTTTTGTTAAGTCCAAACACTTCGTTATATAGTTTCGTTTTTTCGCTTATATTTGGTATCTTACAAGTATTATTATCGGCGCTATCCAACTCCTGATTAAAAACATTTTTTGCTTTAAGAAGCTCGTACCCACCCGCTCCATTTCGCTACCGGTTTTTGTAGTAAGCATTATTTGCTGATACGATTTGCAACTTTATAATTGCTTTCTACTCACATGTAAAGTTGATACAAATGTTTGTTGGAGGTTAAGGCTCTCCGATATTGTCACAGCATATACGACACTCTTGCCTCAGTACGACTTGCAGTACCCTAATATAATTTTAAATCACTTCTGGTTCACAGTCTACACAATTTAACTGTTGCAGGGAAAAACATTTTCAAAAAACTGACAAACTACTTACTCGTCAACGTGAGTGTACCTGCGTGTATACGTCTCCTAGTAAAACTAGTAACCGAGTAGCACATAGATCCATACATAAAATCAGGGCACACCGAATGTTCTTTGAGATCCAATATGATCAATAACACCGGTTTAAGCGCATAGATTAATGAACACAATGAAACAGTTCGTTATTGCTTCCTGACGAATGTTCGATTGTTAAACGTGGTGAGATCTTGTGCTTGTCTCTCCTCAAGTATATTGACAGAGTCGTTAATCGTGTGGACACCTGATTAGGTGCCTCTGATTCACTGTTAACATTGAGATAGTCATGTTTTCAATTGATATAGTTTGTTCGACAATGAACAGCATCCAACAAAACGGGTATCATCCAGATAGAACAAACTATATTCTCATCCGATTTGGTTCAGTCATGTGGCAGAATTAGATAATGGCTTCTCTCACGTCTTATCGGGTCTTCGTTCCGCACCGTATCATAGAGTTTCTCTAATTATATAAGTTGGTTTATCCAGTTATTCGAAAAAACGAACTTTTTGTAAATTGTCTATTGAGTAGGTGTTTATCTGGGTAAAGAACATCACAGCGCTCATAATGGACATGTTACATACTTGATGTCGGTAGGCTGATATGAAAAAACGATATATGCCTCATCTTGACATATTCTTCTATATACAAGTGATCTGACTAGATTCGATTTGTTTGATGAAAATGATGTGTACTTCCAGGGGTGAAGGAATTTTTTGCAAAGTAGATGAATTTCTCTTGTCCGACGGTTAGGTACTTGGTTGCTGGTTGTCCTTCAGAGCTTGCTAGTTGACACCTGCCGCTAGCCATGGTTTTCAGATCAATCATACTACAATCTAGGCGTACATATATGTAACTTTTCGTTCAACCTAATACCATACACAAGAACCCGGTTCCTTACTCAACTGTTCTGAAGGTTTCAGGGACTTTGTGAGCATCTGTTAATGGATTTCAAGTTCGTCAGAAAAGTTGAGAGTATATGTGAATGAAACTTAGTCAGAACGCCACAATAGAGAAACATGTGCGTAATTCTCGTGGACAGATAATTGAGACTGACAAAAAAGATAGCGTTTATGAATAACTTTAAATAGGAATGTTTCGCGAAGTGGAGATCAGTGTATTCGTAAAAACTTCAAAAATATCTTGCTTATACTGGTAAAAAGCGGAAACTAGAAGTTAATAGGGCGACATATACAAGCAAAACACTTAAACCAAAGGAAATTTCACTCTATGTGCATAGGTCAGTTTATAAGCTAGGTCAGACAAAACTGACGATCTTAAATCGTTGGGTTCTCTAAGAAAATGAGGACATACGGAAACCTTCTGAAACATCATCAAGCCCTTTTGTAGCGCATTTCCAACCGGGCTCTCGTTAGCTAACATGGTTGTTTAAACCAAACTTGGCAGTGACGTGGGCCAGCGAAACCAACGTTTGAAATGTGTATTTTATGTGGGATGATTCAAGTAGTGAACAATGAGGATTGGACTATGAGAAACACTACGACAGTCGTGTGCAAACAACGGTCGCAGAAGAGCACACTGCTCGAACACACCATAGTCTGAAATTATTCGGGTGTTCAGTACACTCTGTTATTAAAAACAGAGGTCATGGCCACCACATGCGGCATAATCTAATCAATGCTACGCAAATTTCCAAGTGTACTTGACGAACTAATCTGCTGAATCACAAGACAATTAACTGGATGGCCTTCAGGTCAACGATCAATTGACTGGCCGATCGAATCGAAAACGGCGTTTCGTAAGTTCGGTAAAGGGCCAGGTATCACGTGAACTGGCCACTCAAGGTCAGACAGCGCTACTTCAGTCAGCTTCCTCCGCACCGAATGAATGAAACGAGAATTGCCAAAATGAAAACCAAACAGGATAAATTCAGTCACAAGTATATGTTCCATGACGAATTTTACAACTTCATTGTTTAGAATAACTGAAATTGAATTTAGTGAGGAGTGCAAGCATTTTGCATTTAGGTAACTCTCGGTCTTTTACTAAATATGATAGAGTTCAACAACATAAAGTATGGCGATAGACGAATTTCCTTTCCCTTCATTTGACAGCAACTTATCGAACCAATGACTATGAAGCAAACCATACAATGCGAACAAAATATTCGGTAATACAAGTTTACAAATAGAATTGTTAATAAGTGAATGGAATAAAAGCTGAAAAAGGAGAGATCTAACTACCACTGTACAGTACTCAGAAGTGACGAGCATGAACTCTGAGTAGTGCGCAAAGACAGTCTTCTCCGGTTGGACATGTAGTCAAACACGACAAAATACATAGGAAAAATAGACAACGTAATGACGCTGGGAATCGGTCAACGGGAATACTATAGCCAGTATGATTGCTGGCAGCTACGCAGTCACTGTTAAAACAGTGAATGTGATTCACCGAAATTCAGAAGGGCTTCAGTATGTACATGAACGTTTTCTGAAGAGAGTGATGTCAAGGTTATGCAACAACCAACTTTCGATGCTTTGCTAGCTTTTGACGCCGAGTACACGACATGAAAAGTATCGCTGTCATTAACGAAATGGTTAAGCTTGTGTATCCGTTAACGAGTAAGAACGAAATGGCTTTACTTCGTGAACTTGATCGATATGTTAGATAAGCGCAAACTTTCAATCCCATCAATTTCATCTAAGTCGAATTTTGCGCCTAACAGATTTTTTACGTTGCCTAACTATGTTATCAGAAACCATTTTTTAAATTTTATAGAGCAAGGTAAAATAATACCGCAGCGTGAGTATTACTTTTGTTACGGAAAATGAACGTAGGTCCAGACTGAATATCAGCTCTTCTGTTATCACTGAAGTACTGAAATAATACCCTTCGTGGGGGTTATTTTCCTTGTTCAAATAAGCCGAACACTATGCGATTAGCACACCCCCTGGTCGATAAACGATGCAACTACTTGTTTAAATCACCATACCTTCACGCTTCTAAACATGCGTGGAAAAGTTGTATGATCTAGCTCCATTGGTCACAGTAACAGTTAAGGGACAACGAATTGTAGTGTGAGGTTACAATACAAGTGTGGGGAAAAACCGATCCATTCCACCTCAACTTAATTAAAGATCAGTTTTCATAGACTTTCCAGTATACTAAAGTGAATGGTTGCAAACCATTTACTGACTATACTGTTCTCCACGGTGCGTTTCTCTCCCTCTTCTTTATATTATATGTAGAACGTCTGCTGGTAACATTTACTGTTTCTGCGTACAAACCAGTTGTTTTTGCTCATATGTTGCACACTTTCAACAAGTAAGACCAAGCTTTAAGTTCACAAAATCGTCTAAAAGAATAATACCTTGAACACCGTCAGTTAACGATAAGCACAAGTGAATGTTCACATGTGGCCCTCACGCTTTGTACGAGTAAAGGAATAGTAACACCCATTTTTACCAACTTAACTTCCATGTACGCTACATCAACATTCACAGCAACTTCTAAACATAATAAATATCTCGGAGTTTTAGGTTCAATATCTCTTCGAAATTAAGACACCTGGATATCAATTTCGAATTTCTCCATGTCATTTCAAGATTATCTAGGAGGTTTCTCTCGGTTAGAGCGTCGAATGAGATTACACGGTCAATGTACACATGGCGGGCTAACAGACTCAAGGTTTGTTTGGCTCGTTTGTGCAAGTGAACACGTGTTCACCAAGTGCATGTTGTAAACAAAACTGACTCGTCAGTACCAGGTCATTAAGCTGATGGAAACGTAGGTTAATACGTAAATGATAAATTCGTGGATGAACACCTACGACGTCGAACTCACACGAACAAAATTTTGGGCCTCATGGTATTTAGTCTGTCTGTACATGAGCCATCCATTTGGGTTGGCATAATCCTCAGTCGTCGTCGCCGTCCAAATGACACTCTGAATCAGACAAACTCGGTGTAGCTTGTCGGGTTGATAGGCATCCGAGTAACAGTCCTGTGACTACCGTGTCATCTTAAGACGGGGTTGAAACCCACGCGTAAACGATCGTTAGCGATCTCTAGGTCTGGACTACTAGTATACTGGATAGATGGTAATCCGCTTCAAATTCACTCTGATTTAAACGACTAAGGCGTAGTTCAGGCAACACAAACTACCTGATGTTGGTGGCGTGTCACCTGGCTGCCGTACTAGCAGAAAAATAGGATCGACGACATGCTAGCTGCATTCGGTCATATTCCAACAGTATGGCTAACCAATACAATGTCGGTCAATTGAACTGCTTGAATAAATGTAAAAACGTCAACTAATAGATTATATTGGATTGGTCAAACAAATCTTAACAAAAGTGAACTACTAAATGTACACCATAAATCAGCTTCGTTTCACTAATGGCTTTCTGGCGCAACTTGCTGAAGAAACAAACTAACCATCAGTTGTAATTAATTCCAGGATTTCCTGCATTACTGTATTTGTTGATGTGCTTCGTAGTGGTTTTTGTGAACCGCGTTACACACATCACTCATGTGTAGATTGTCCTTACTCTACCTGATAGTCAAGCCCGTCCCAAGAACGTTTATTATCTCCAACCATCTACTGTAAGAACCCCTGTCGTAATCAATGCAATATGTTCCGCGTCCTCTCATTCAACTTGAATAACGATATTCACTGTAGTTTACCTTTCAGTGCCGATCACCAGTGCAATCAACAATGAATGTCCGTTATTCACCAAGATATCATTTATTCTTTGAGCCAAAATGTGGTCTGCATTTGTTTATCCCGCTCCTCACTAACCTGAAAACAACTCGTCACTGATACACAAGAGGGAAGATCTGATTCATTTCGGAGCAAACTCGCATTGATCAAGCTGTACACATTTTTGTTCAACTGAGCATATGGTTTAAACACCCCGTGATTTCCATGTCACCAACCACCGGAGTTAGGTGTGACAGTTTGGTGCATGTTACTACTTCACATGAGTTATCTTTTGAATTGTCAGTCTACCCAACAGTCTTAGTTAGTTTCAGCTATTTTTCCGCTTCGATCCTACCGTTCCTCTGCCATATATCTTTCGATGACTGGGCACTTGGTTATTGGTTCTGGTCTTCACTGCGGGCATAATGCACCAGAAATGCCTAATATGCTTATCAGTGCAAAACAGCTATAGTAGGGTGTGGAGATTGAGACCAAACTGCTAATTGATTCACCAGGTGGCGTATCTCAAACAGGTCACCCTTCACAGTGAAGTGTTGTAATATCGCAAGTTTTAAATTTGACATGACCTCAAACGACGGTCCCCGCCATTTTAGGGATGGCTTATTTGCAATTGATTGTTTGTATCCTCCATCGTTCGTTTTTTAAAGAAAGGTGTCACAGACACTTATCGTTGTTCTGTTTGAATAACCCATACACAACTATGTAGTTGTTGTTAGTAGCCGAGAAAGGGATGTTCGTCTCAGAGACACTGTGGCGTAGCAAAGCTAGTCGAGATTGAATGTCTACCAAAACAACGCGTAAAACTCGTCTGTAGACGACGCTAGATTATCTAGCAAATCACGAAAGAGGGAGCCCAGCTACAGACTGCGATATTGCCTTCTTCTTCTTTGACCTCAAAGGCTTGTTCAAAGGTTCAGAGCACACCGATCGAAATATCCTGCGACTGGTACCCAGCACTCAAATGCTGATTACAATCAACTGTGAGTATGTGGAGCGAAGCCACCAATGCGACAAATGTATAATCTCATCCTCGCGGACGATTCATCTAATATGCTCTCCTAACATCAATAGCGGTTGAGATGCTTGAAGGAGATAGCTGAAGATACAAGCTGGTTGTGGTAGCACTCTGTTGTCGCAAAGGGATAAATCACGTTCAGTAGTTCCGTCTGAAATGACCAAATAATGAAGACTTCTTGGTGTGATATTGCCTTTCGATTTGCATTTGAACATTAACTATCAGGCAACATAATGCTTGTAACATATTGACTTTACTCTACTTTAGGCTTTAGTGATATGGTTTTTCTCCCGTGTTTGTCAGTGGCAAACTGTGTCTGTGTTAGCCCTACTGGAAAACCTACATAGAACCGTCCATTGTGGTGAACAAGCAGGGAACGCTGGATGTAATTTCACAGCGTAATTAGTCTGATTCTCCAACATACAACTCTCATTAATTAGTAACGTGCACGACGTGGTCAGTGAAACTTTTGCAGAAATGAGAAACTGGGGCAAAATTGTGGGAAAAACTAAAGCCATCTGCAACCGGCCATTAGTTTGATTGTTCAACAGGTACCTCTCCAAAATTATTAGTGGAACGAATCGGGTGTATGGTTTGTACAGCATCTGCTTTTTATTATGGTATGTCTGTCTGGCGCCCTGTAAGCTACCGGCTGACAAATTTTCTCATTTAACCAAGTATTTCCATGCACCGAAATTGTTTTCAGGAACATGTTATCGATCAGAAATGGGCATCAGTTGCTCATAACCTCTGTTGTCTTCGCCGTTCTCGGACTGCAGTCTAGGGACTTCCGACAAAAGATTTTCTCACTCTGTGTCGTGTGATGGAGGATTTTTCATGCCCACTGCAACTGCATTACTCGTTAACTGTTTCTCTTTCGTCCACCTCAAACCATCAAGTGTACATTTTGTGGCCAATCACTTTAGCGTATGCACAAATTTCTTCTCGTGGAGCATCAATTCATTCGTAGCCTGCCCGTTATCTTTGTAGCGAACGCAGACTAATCACAGTATGAAGGACGGCTGGTCAGTAATTAGCCTGAAAGAGTTGTTCATCGTAAAAATATTATTTCTATTTTATTGTAACTGGATAGATTACCAGCAATGTCTTTGTCTCATATATACTAAAACCACCTGCAGAATACTCACTTAGTCAGATTTCCTCTAACAACCCCTTGGTGTTTTCCTGCTGATGTTGTTGTTGGTCAACTTAACAAAATGCTGTTCCTGTAGTGTGCCAGACGATCACCTCTCAGCATGGCAAATGTATGATGCATAGAACGAATGGTAAATGAATGGTAAAACAAACAAGCTTGTTGATAGTCTGATGTTGGGGTTTTAACGGAAGCCTGTTCAATGATTAAACTCAAGGTAAGTTGAGTTGATTAGCTTCGAGCGTATAGAGTTTATTTTAATTGTAAGCTCTAAGTTGGATGCTGGCTGATGAAAGGAATGACCTGCAATTTCCTGGACTAGAAATAACAAGTGAGTGAGACAAAAAATGACCTTAAATGTTTGCCAATAAAATTTATGTACTACTAGGAGGACTCATCTGAACAAACTAAGTAAACGGAGTCTGTCTCAGTATATAACAAGCGTACCATAATAGTTTTACTGTGGCCGAGTAGCATATGTTCAAAATGGTACAATTTGCTAGAAATGGAGTCCCGTTCAGAAATAAACTCCTCTAGAGTCATCCACTTCCGTCGGAATTTATTTCTCTTCGTTTCTTCGCCCGGTATTGAGCGTGATTGCTTTTACTGTCTATAACTATTTGTTTCAGTGTGAGATCGAAGAGTTACGTGTTATGGTACACGTGATATCCATTCCTCTTTTGTACTTCAGAATCACTTTGAATGACATACGTGGACTACTCTGAATTACAGAGACGCAAGTTGGCTTACCACGTAGTATGCTTTGAGCATTCGCCCGATTTTCCATCAAGGTACGTGACTGAGCTAACGAAGTTATCTCTGGTTCGGCAAGCAAAGCATATTTTAGAAGCTCATTTTTGCCATTTCTTCCGTCAATACTTGAATAAGGCAACCGAAGGAGATGAACAAAGCTGGAACCTCACGACTTGAGTTCAGTGATCCAGGAAGGAATGAGAATGTCCACCTTGTTGTACGCTCGGTCATCATGTGAACTCTTGAGATAAGAGTTCAAGATTCCTCACAATTCTGTCTAGGTAGAGAATCGTGCGATAATTGTGCGTTCGGTTGCTAGTCAATGTTTAATTTTTTTCATATTAACTGAATGAAAATAAGATGTGCCTCAAAAGACGGAACAGCCGGTATCCTCTTGGATTAGTTAGAAAACCGCATGATCACTTTCAACAGACTTTCAAACATGACACTAGTGAAATAAGTGCACAAACTTCCACCGTATTCAGTATTTTTAATCATGAGTTTGAGAGCTTTTGTTTAAAGAGCAGGGTATATTACTGAACAGTACTACTCAATGAGAGAGTGCGCCAACATCAACGTATTAGACGCTCAAGGTTAGGTAAATTTTCAGCTGAAACATTCAAAAGGTGATCCACTTGACTCAAATAAAAGCAGTATTTATATAAACGAATCAAAGCATACGTTTGAAAATAGTAACCCTATTGGATCTGAATTACAACTTGTTTTTTAAGCCGTTATTGCTTTGGTTCGTAACGCGAATGGTTGTCCGATCGATTTTCCATGAACATTACCTTCGCAGTATGAGTCAAAGCAGGGATGAAACCGCCCGATATGTGGGTAGGAATCAAGAAGATTCCAGGTATTTAAGTGGTAGGCTTCTAGGTCTGGCTACATTCCGAATATACACTCCTAGTCGTTAAATCATGAGATGGTGACAACCATTTAAGAATGGCAACAAAATATTTACACATCGAGGCAACTATAGACAAGTTAACAGTATTTTACCACTCGTTTAACCTGGATTAAACCATGCAGTAGTATTTAAGTAGAAGTGTGTGAATAAATCACACTCAAAATGGAAATTACAAAAATTTCCGGCTGAACTGTTCCATTTGTTCAAGTTGAAGACAGAACTTTGTCGGGGTGGCCCCTTGAGATACATCGCATAGGTTGATATGACGCTGTTGAGTCATGTTTTGTTCTGTTGGTAAAGAAATCACCCGGCAAAATGTTGAAGATCGGATGGATTCTGTAACTTTGTAATAGAGTTGTTCAACGTACGCAACTAGAAGCATTGGTGAAGTCCAAAATCACGGTCAGATGGTTCTGCATATGTTGTCTAGTGTTACATAAACTAGGTAGACATTGCAGAAAGCAGCTTCCGATATTCAGCTTGAACGTCAGTAAGAGTATGTCGGTGAAGAGTATTAATGAATTAACTTACGTCTTGCCTGAGGTCCCAATTCGCCTTTCAAGCCGATGCGTTTCCTTGTAATTGGTGATTTTTTGTACAGCTGATTTAGGACATATTCCGCTCCAGGAAAAGGTGGCTGAGCAGTAAACTGACGTCGACGTTTGCCTGTGAATAACGAGTCACGTGATGAAAAGGGTAAAGTTTTGAAAACGCTCTTTTCAAGTGGCACACATTGATATAAGTTAATATGAGTCTAATAAAACAACAAAGAGATCCACCCTTTTTCTAAAGTAGCATTTTGCCGCTAAATCTGCGCTATAATGAATACACACATGTTCCTTCAAAAACAGTTCCCCCACAAATTGGTTTGTTCGCATGCCTCGATTTTGGATACACATTTTAAAAACCTTTTCAGTGAATGAATTGAATGAAACGTAACGTTACAAGAAATTCGTCACGCTGACCCTCTCGAACACCTTGACTTGCCTTCCACAGGAGCGCTGTAATCGAACTCATATTTGCAAATTATTAAAAAATGTCAGACACGAAGCTCAAACCCTTTAATTTCATTCGTGTTAAATTTGGAACGGATAGTTTAGTTCAATCACGCGCTTTTGAAGGGAACTATTACACTTGAGTTTCTTTCTGCTAACAAACCTTTGTTGGCTTATACTGCTCTCAGAACCCGATTTTGAGCCCTGATCCATTATATCTCGCGTAAAACTTAGGAATCATTGCGTCAATGATTTCATGCAGGCGCGACCTAAGTGTCATATCCGAACGCACAAACCCATTGAATAATAGCTCACATCTATGAAAAGTAGACCGGATTTCAAACTTCTGGTTGTGACAAATGTACACGCCATTACTAATGAGTACCATCTAGATCGAACCTCAGGTCTGTTGCGTCCTCTCAAAAAGAGCTAGCAAGAGGTATAGTTGAATGTGAATGCTGCAAATAAACATGAGTAGTATTCAGCCCGCGTGGTAAAGTTCATGTTTTTAAGTTGTCCTTTAAGAGTCATTTCAGCAAGACGTGAATTTCTGAACTTCAGGAGTTCGGGTGGCTTTTATGCACTTGCTTCTATTAAATCAAATGTAATGTTTTATTAGGGTGGTGGCAAACCGCTACCTTTACCTCATGCTCAATCGGAAAATTAGTTGACTGAACTGTGACCGTTGGCATCCGCGTAGAAATGAGGTTTTGTGAAACTGAGAGTGATAGTGAATTTGTAAACTTTCTGGAGACGCCAATGCAAATTTGCAGCTTGCCGATAAGCTGGAGACTGCTTTAATACTCCAGTAGATTGGAGTTGCTACTGCACCTCACCATCTATCCATGTACTCGCTCGGTGCAGCGATGGTTTAGCCGTTCAAGTGTCCTCTATACAGTTAACAAATTACCGAACAGAACTCAGAATTCCGAGTGAGTGGGCATGTTTACTATATAAACCTTCAACAACAAAACAAAATTAGAAGGTTAATCGAAAATTTTGATGACGTTTGCGATTTGTTAGTTGTTTACTCATTATTTCAGAACTCTCGTTGTTTTATCGCAGTGACGGACTGACCATAACGAAGTGCTATTTGCAAACGTGATGTAAGTTAAAGGGATCTAAAACACTACTTACTCATATCAAGAGATGTATGTTTCGTGTACACTTTGTAAAGTGTACAGGATTGATCGCAGGAATGTTTTTTGAGACGCCTAAGTGACTGAGGACAAAATGATTTCCTGACAACTTAAAACAGGAAGACATGTTTAAGTGAGCGATGCAAAATAAAGATACCTGTAGGCGATTACTCACAAAAATACTTCATTAACAAAATGAAAGAGAATTATTTCGGATTCAAATTAACAGTCAAAATTTAGGTCTGATATTTATAAATCAAGACGACCATGGAAAACAAAGCAACGTGATATTGGGTCAACTTTGAAGTGAGCACAGTAAATTGTCCAGGTGACTAAGTGGATCGATTAATGAAGCAAGAGAGAGTTAAAACTTTCTCTAGATGGGTTGATTCTTGTGATATTGATTGAACGAGTTCAAATTGTGCCTCCATTTCGATGATTATCTGGCGTATAATGCAACCTTGTTCGTTGAGAGTAAATTTTTGAGACATAACACGGTCAACTTATTTATACCCAAACGTTCAGAGTGTTACTTGGAAATCCTCTTAATTCTGCAGTGAAGAAAAAATGGGGAGAATCATACTACCATTGTTGTTGTTTCCATAAGTGCCACATATTTGAGATTGAAGTAGTTCAAGTAATGAAAATGAAATGAATTTTCAGTTTCCTTAGCTTTCAGTACGTAACTCAAACGTCTGTGATCAGTTTGAATGATTGTATTTGGATCAGTATGTTTGAGTATTTAAAATGTATTTTGGTTCAGATGTGTACATTTTACTGTATGCAATTCGAGCCCGACGGCTGCCGGATGTGAGAGTATGACTCAGCCCAGGCTTTCTCTGGTCTAACCACCCACAAGTTGCATGAAGTTGATCTGCTGTACCTAGTTTACGGCTTGGATTTAACAGCTTACAAATGTACTCAGAATGCATAGTAGTTAGGGTGAGATTTGAAGACAACACTATGGTTTGCCTGCACTGACTGACAGGAAGGAACCTACCCTTGGCTTCAGTTACTCAAAGCATGAACTCACCAATTAACCAGTTCAGTGATGCCTCAATTGGTGTGGTCGTTTCATCCAAATCATTTCCGTACAAGCACATTCCAGCCTCCAAACGTAAAGTGTCTCGTGCTGCCAGTCCAATGGGCTTCACCTGCTTCACTTTCATCAAGCAGTGCCCTAAGTCGACAGCAAGTTGAGCAGGCAAACTGATCTCGTAACCATCCTCACCCGTGTAGCCACATCGGGTGATTCGAATTGGTTCTGAATCCAAACACAAGCCGAATAAAGAGGAGAACTGTGCTGTTTCCATGAAGAACAGATCGTCGAAAGTAGGCCATTCGGCTGGGGAGATTCCAGTCCGAACTATCTCATGTGCTTCCGGACCTAATAATTGAAATGCATGAAACGGTTAAATTTGAGGATCTACTGAATCGTCGTTACTTTTTCGTTCAGTAAAATATGATAACCTGTTACATCTGTTTTCGGAAGCAAACTTAAGCTGCTTTGACTTCATACACACAGTTAGTCTCAAAAAAGTATAGCTTCATTGTGTTTTCTTTCAGAACGCCGTTTTTCACCCGGCATTCCCAAGCCGGCTTTGTCCAAGGTTGCACTCACTGCACAGGGATAGGATAACGGCTGTTCTTTAAACGCTAGTTTACGGTGTAATCTCGCACCTTAGCCAAGACAAAATTAAACCGGACGAAAACAGGGTCAAGACTGAAGTCTATCTGGATTTAACTAGTGTTGATCACCGTAGATCAACAAAGAAATTATTTCGCGTGCCTTTTTAGAAATGTCTTCCATGAATATAATTCGTTCTCAGTTCCGATAGCTTGGTCCACTAGTAGCACATTATACAGCCGCAACACAACCTTGTGGTTGGTCTACTTTGTCAGTGGTCTTAATTATTCAGTAGACGACCTTGTTTTGTTGTGGTCTAACTGGTGATCGTCAACTCATCAAACTTCCATTCCCACATTGCTTACATTTTCGTTAGCAAGCCACAAAGCCGGACCTCCGAGTATCTGTCGGGAACATCTGTTTTCAACCGTCTTGGACTGTGGCTATTGCCACTTCTAAAGGATTGTCTCTGCCACCCTCGCTTTTGCTTGCTCCTTTGGTGGAAAGCTGTTTCTCAACCCAGTTGAATTTGCACGCGCTGTCATCAATGAAGCGCGATATCACGGAGACCGGTAATCACAATCCTCGATGGACTGAGATTATGCGTTCTGATACACTTATTTGATAGGGGATCACTTTCCCAGAATTAAATCGTACCGCTAATGTCCGTCCATCACAGGATGCTCGAAGACGTATAGATATAAAATCCACAGCCGGAATCTCCTTAAGTGCACAGTGTACCACATTTTGGTTCCGAAAAACGATGTTACGTATGAAGTATGCAGAATGAGTGATGTCCACTGGCCGTCAGATCTGATTTACACTTTACTCTTTGGATAATCGTGATATTCGCGGTTTTATTTGAACACGGATACCTGGGCGTTTGATGCGGAGGTCTAGAGACCATATTGTTGATTAGGATTTTCAATTTACCCATACATAGTGTCTGTCTGTTGTACGCGATCAAAATGTGGATGCATT
Source organism: Paragonimus heterotremus (assembly GCA_013368495.1). Classification (NCBI taxonomy): domain Eukaryota; kingdom Metazoa; phylum Platyhelminthes; class Trematoda; order Plagiorchiida; family Troglotrematidae; genus Paragonimus; species Paragonimus heterotremus. The sequence goes on along the minus strand of LUCH01000650.1, from coordinate 22,444 downwards.
TTTTCGGCCTAATCAAATTCAAACAGCAAAGATAAGAAGTGTCGTTGGAGTATTGAGCAAGAACACTTCTGACCACTTAGAGTAGGGGTCGGTAACACCAGGACAAGATAAATGTAGCGAAACGGTCTTTGGTAGTTCGTATATACAGTGTATCACGAAATACAACTTTCCTGTCAAAGAGTCAGGTAGTTTGGATAAGTTTTGACATAATACAAACAGACATCTTAGGAGTTGGTCAGAGTTTTATAAACAAAATTACTTTCCCGCTTTCACTACATCTCTCTTGTGAGGGATTTAACTTACTCGAGCCCCGTACATCTTTCATGGAGTGCATTTAGCCTGATCTGTCGGGAAGGATGTGGTATGAGCAGTCTACCTCCTAATTCAGCACATCGTTTGGTTAAATCAGTAAATCTCCCAGGATTTGATGGAGTAGACAAATTTCTACCGTACTTATATGTGCCCCGTTTTCTTGGTTTCTGCTCATGTGGTGCTGTCAATTGTATTTATAGATCACCTTTTGAGGCATAATATTTAATGAGGTGCTACGCATGCTGCTTTATTGTTGCGTTTGTCTGACACGCTATTGCTGCCAAAGAAAGTAGATTTACCTGGATGTGTCTGATCGTCTAAGGGTAAGTAGAATAGTAGCTTAATCATGAAAATTTTTCACTAGCTGGGCTCTGCATTCATTAACTTAACACTCTCTGGTTGGCGAATGTCAAAAACTCAATTCTGTTTCTTTTTATGAAGACAGAACATTAACACAGAATATCTCGAACAAGTTCACCTAACTTCAGTTTGAAGGTGAACAACACATCTCCCTTCATCTTCGGAACAGTTCAGTTTTACAGTGGATCTCCCTCTGGTGTATGTATAACACCTTCACATCACAAGACTTCCTACTCACAATCTTGATAGCTTCCTCACCGGTTATCGTGTTCTCACATGTTAGTGTTTTTTATCAGCCTAGTGAATCTTTTCAGCCCTATGGCATTTATCTGGATACGACAGAATTGTGCTTCCATGTTAAACCGAAGTCACTATATTCTTTTATTATGCTGACCATGAATCCTTCTTCTGTATAAACTTCGCTGAGTCCGATTACCTTCTCCAACTTCCACTACATTCATATAGATTTCTCTATTTGTTCGTCGCTTTCACTCAGCCCATAATCTTGGCGAACTAGTCGCGCCAGCAAATGAAACGACCACACCACGGTAACCTAGAGGTATGCAACACAGCGTACTGTAGTCAACAAACACTTAAGATGCGTCCTTGTAATTAGCCGGTCGGTAATTCGTCACCAAGTGATGGTGAAACAAGGACCAAGGCAGCTACAATTCGAGACAATATGAGTAAATCACGCCCGAAATTAAGACTACTCTGATAATCCGACCCTCAGTTGCTCATACTTACACAACCACATTTCGTTACTTCACACTGACTGTGAAATTTTGATCAAAGAGTTGTCGGTACTGGTGAGGTGCACAAGTACTGCTTCTTCACTTGAGACGATTAAGCAACCCAGGTGTTACTCAGAATTGTGGATTCAGGTCTAGATGTGACATCCGGGTCATATCTTATAGCATTGTGGCTAACCCAGTCACTTGACAAGCACGTAAACCAGAGATTAATTCCCGGTCTAGGTCACGATCCAAATTTATACCCAAACAGTAGACAAGACGGTTTCCTGAGTTTAGCCCGCATAGTTCAGTTGCGTATGTGAACCGCAGAACTCTCACACAAACCCGCCGCACTTTTACTTGCGTAAAAATGTTGAGTATATACTCACTTTGAATGGATAAGGGAGCAAACTGTTTATATGACTCACTCATACACGTACGACCTCCGCGTGATTCAACCCAGTTCGAGCTCGACATGGTGACTTCCAAGTATAAATTGATTTACCAGGAGGTTGAAATATAAAATGTGATTGATCAGCCGTAATTCTACATGGGATTATTTAGTTGATAACGTACGCGTACGCAAATTTTAAGTCAACGGATTTAATTAGGACACCTGTTCAACAACACTGCGAGGCTAAGAAGATTCAGTTCATGTACCGTTTGCTATCGAGTGAGCTGTAGGAAGTGAGATTAGATTTACTGATCACAAAGGCAATAGTTTGGGCTGAGTGAACAATTACTAACACCCCGATCCTGCCAGCATTATCGGATAGTCCAAGCTGTCCGGTAGGCCACAACAGTCATTTAACCACAGTGACTGCCCGCCTAGACTTACTTGATTACCTGATCTAAGTTTCTTAGAATATTTTCTTAGGATATCACTGAATGAAAGATTTTCAGCCTTATTGGACTGCATACAATGTCACATCTAAGTTTGAGGAGTTCGAGTGTACGGTATTGTCACGCAGTTTACAAAAATCACGTAGCTTTCCAATAACATACAACAAAACGTCCGTTCAGGTGTGTACAGGAGAACGAGACCACCTCGGAAGAAACTGTAACAAGGATCTTCCAAATACAACTTCGCAATGACTGTGTTGATATTTTTATTGGTTAGTTGTTCAAACTGCTCAGCACATAGAGTTTAGACAGATGATATCCAGAGAAGAATTTGTAGTGGAGTGACGAATATCTATCTCATGCTATATCGGCATTCAGTAAGGATGACTTATGTGAGCTACAGTAGACAGTCAAGTTTTTTTTCTGAACCTCTTTGTGGGGTCACAACTAACCTGTACATGTCTGATCCACGAGGTCTGCGGGGTGGAATCCAGTCACCTTATTTTTGTGAACAGTGTGTACCAGTGACTTGAGGGAAATCGGGCTCTTGTCTTTTCGAGGATTAGAAGCTTACAACTGGGCAAAAGTTGTGATTAAAAGTCGTGATCTATCTTTAAAACAGAGGGGTTTTAAGCATACTTCTCCGTTCAGTTACTCATGGTTCAGCCTTACTTATCATATTTGCTAAATGTAAAATGATTTACTACTCTCATCCGTCAAATTGGATATGTCTCATAGCTGACCACAGTTTACATATTTAAATATACATCGCCTTCAGTACCTCACGAAAAGAAATGTTGAACTTGAGCTTGTCAGTGGACTTATTCCTGCCACGACCGGGAGATGAATTCCGACTTCTATTCTATTAAGATATTTTAATTTAATGATTACCGCGCCAATAACCTTACTTCAGGTAAAACCGAATTATCTCATTTAAACGTTTAACCACATTTATCCATCGTTAACAAGTGCAGTGTCAAGCGGACTTAGTAACTCTGGCGTTTTTTGACTTGTTTCTCACGGTACCAATCACCGAACGTTCTCCTGATGGTCTTAGTTCTGATTGTTGCAGTGGACTTACAGTAAATCTAGAAATAAACCTATCCCTGGACATATCATTGAAGAGGCATTTTATTACATTTGCGTAAGTTGATATATTTGACTTGTTTTCCTCCGTTAATAACTTGATATAACCTTACGTAATTACACAGTGCCATAGTGGAAACTAGATATCATGCATCTTACACTTAACTACTCACCTGTGATTTACTCACACGGCCAATCTCGGAATGAATGAAGCCTGTAAATCAGTACAGACCATAAATTGCCATTATGCAGAAGCCCTGACTGCTTCAAGCTCCCAGATGAAATCATGATTTTGTAAGGTATTGTGACATAAGTAATATGTACTTGACGGCCAAAATTCACTTAGACCATGGCTGTTACTTGCCATTCTTTTTTTCGTAAGAGTATTCTTAATATTCCTGTCATTATCCAAACGCTTCAAGTAGGTAACCAAAGAAACCCAGTAAAATTTACTTGACTAGGTTAACCGACGATTATACTCATGGTTTAAACAGCAGACGCATAATACTCTTAGAAGAGGATGCTCGAAATCAATATTCGTGTGTGTGGCCTTTGCTTTTTTGGTCGCCTAAGTTCCTTTGAATCTTCTGTATAAAAATTACTGTTCCATGTATCCCATACAATGTAGTGAACATTGCCAACCACCGTCATGCAGTCCGCTGTTTTAGACTTCTGTTTTCAAATCCTATTGCCTAATTCATGACTGATATTTACACAAGGGAGTCAAAAACGTAATGAAACTAGTCGCTCACCTTGTATGGCCAAAAGTGCCTTATCGTTTAATAGTTCCACATTGACGTCTTTCCCTAGCTTTCTGAATGTCTCCTGTTTTTCCTGAAAGAAAAGTGTTTGTAAAGGTGTTGTTTAGATATTGACTCACTTTAAGGTGTTTGCTAATCTTTTCAGCACAAGCCGCATTAGAGACCACATAAAGGTAGGGCTCTTTGCATACGTTGATAATGACGTCGTCCAAAATCCCTCCGGCTTCATTTAGGTAAACGGATAAAGTACCACTTCCGGCTGGGAGGTTGACCAGGTCAGCTGTAGTTAAAGACTCCAAGAAGTTCACGCGATCGTTGCCAAAGACTTTTACCTATCATGGAAAAATATATGGCAAATAAAATTTTCAATGAGCTGACTCATTTTGTGTACAACGCTGACCTTAACCGTCAAAGAAAGTTGGATTGTGTTGTGTAAAGCTGCATACTACTTTTACTTGGATAGAAATAGTCGTTAAGTCTGATGAGTTTATTGGCAGTAATCCTCTATGTTACGCCAGATTCAGAAGAGCAAAACTGATGACAACATGCTCACTGCGAACTGAGTTGTGAAACTAGGATACAACTAGAAACAAAGCCGATAAGACGAAATGAATGGGACACTTGTGCAAAACTGACTCTCTAGGAGTACTTCCATATTTTTGTTGTCATTCACATGGGTTTGTGTATGAATTAACACACAGTACATCTGCGGTACAGATATACTACATCTGTGTACACATTATTCGCCAGGGCGGCATATCTAATAAATACACACTTTAATCCATAGAAGCACGACGGTTACCGAAATAATTTTCCACTGGTGGTCAAAGCATAGCAGATGTAGAATAGAGGTTTCTACTTGTCAGCCGTCACTGCTTCTGTACCTCGCTGAAGTACCTGATATTTGTAAGTCAGTGAAGTATATTATTCTTCCACCTAAGTCCAAAGGTCAGCAGATACCAAGCACGTGACCACGGTGGATAACGGTAGCTCGGACCGCGTCCGTGTAATTGTTTTTATCCATGAATAGTTGTTCTAGATATTGTTCCGTTCAATATAGTTAATTAGACAGACTGTCACATAAATGTTCCGACACCCTGTGTGATTCAGAAACGGGCTCAATTGATGCATTCGCTCAAATTTTGTCTATGCATATAACGTGTTAGATTACTGAAGTGTTCAATATGCATTCGCTTTACCAGGTGTTTTCAAGAAGGTAATGATATAATAGTAACTTAATGTATATTCTTATATCCATGGCTTTGATTTGTTTTGCTGGAGCTTTATTTTTTATGAGCATTTTCCTTTTTTTCACAATAACACCTTTAACCAAAATGTGTCTCGTACAGATCCATCTAGTCTACTGTAATGCGGTTCTTGTCAGAGTGCTCTTATAGTAAGCAGATACAAAAATAGGAATGCTGTATTACAGCATTAGACAAGTGTGTCTATAGTAGACTATAAAACATGTATAGGCTGGCCAACGTTGATGCCACATACATCCAGCATACGCTCGCCACTTATGAAGTGAACAAGGGATTTGTGGACTGTATTGTTTGTCTGAGACCAAAGGGCGAATACTCTCAAACCATTTTAGTTTATTACATACGTACAATTCCCAACAGACAGACCAAATCAAATAAAAAATGACAGCCGACTCTCATTTCTCGATTTAAGTTTGGTTGATCGGACAGATGGACTAGTTTATAGGTCAGTTCATCAGAAGGGATTTTAGCAGATCTTGTTTCTCAATGAGAAGTTTTGCTCCAGGGAACATCGGCAGATTTTTCGAGCTTATCTATGCTACTGGCCCCAAGTGACGGTCTGTCGGCGAAGTCGTCAGCGAGACAGGCTGCATATCATAAGTCCGGAAGATTAGATCGGTGAATGAAACACTTCGAGGGTCAATTTAGCTGACCTGCTTCTTCTACTGTGTTGGCACTACAAACTTGTAAAATAACACCTGAGCGGTAGAGTTTTCACCGTCCATTGAGACTGGGGTCCGTAGTTACCTTTCGGTTCTCAAACGCATTAGGGTTGCTGTTCCGGGTGATCTCGTGCCGACACCTTTTAGAGAAGGTAGGGAGATGTAGTTAGACGCTTTGATACAGTTGTTTCAACCTGTGCCGGGGTTTCTAAAAATAATCCTCAAATTCAAGAAAGATGCCCGCGGCTCCCACAAAAACCATAGAGGAATTACCTCGACGCCAGCCACTTCTGTAGTTCTGGGATCCATCGTACTTCGTCGGCTTACTGCATGTTGACAAGCAAGCATTAGAGAACAAGCATGATTTCGTTCTGCATGGGATTATATTGATTAAATTGTTATTCTTTACCGAACTCCAGAGTAGCATCACGTAGATCGTCTGCCAACAATTACCGTACGTCTCGACTTTGAAGATGCGTTCGAGTTGGTGGATCGATTTACACTTTCAGAGTCGTTGAACACAGGAGTGTCCGAACAAGTATGTGAACGTACTGTCGGCGCTTCGCCCCTATAATTCAGCTCAGGACAGAGTTTGCGGTGAACTGTTCGGCAGTTTCACCACCAGGAGTGGCGTACGTCCACTTTCACCGTTTTGTTTAATATTGTCATAAACGAAATAACGGAAGACTGTTTGCGGCACTCAAATGATGCCGGTATGGACCTCTTACCTGGTAGAAGACTGACTGATCCTGATTTTCCTGACGACAAGTTGTTGCTTGACAGCTTTGAAGTAACGCAGACAATGCTGGACGTTATTTCACACTGTGTTGAATACCGCAGAATGGGGTTTACGACCTCAAAATGCAAAGTGATTCAGCAAGATTGTTGTGATTGCGTACATTTGCTGTTGAACAATGAAATCATGGAGGTTGCTGACTGTTTTGTTTATCTGGGAGACTGCGAACTTAAACAGCAGGAGGTAGAAGCTCATATTTTCAAGGCTGTGAGGGTGTTCGCCAAAGTGAAGCACCTCCGGCAACAAAGAGGCATCTGTCTTAGGCTTGATGGTTGTATATGTAATTCGACAGTAGGGATTGTATTACTTTGCGGCAGTAGAACGTGGCTGCTCGGAGTAGAAGACGTGAACCGTCTCCAGGTAGGTGACCGTCGATGTCTGCTTTCGATCGGTCATCAACAAGTGAAATGGGTATTTGATAGTGATTATCAAAAGAATCCTTTTGCTCAACCTCTACACAGACTTAGATGATCAGGTCATATATCAAGGATGCTTACTAGTCGTCTGCCACATCGAGCACTGTTCGTCGACGTTGTGGTTAACTGGCGTAATGTGCGAGGTGGACAGATGATGATCTGGCGTGGAAAAACGAAGTCGTTCATCATGAACATGGACACCGTACGTCGTGTTCGTGTCCCATTTTGTGGACCTCGTGACTCAAAGCGTCGTTGGCTGAGGACGTTAGGTGAGAAAGCGGCTACGCAAACCCAGTGGAGTGAATGTTTTCGTTGTTTGATCGAGTTGGCTGTGAGGTGAGTACGTTTAATGACACAGTATTTGACTGATGACGCCTCACTTTCACCTGGAGCCTGGTTGTTCGTTCGCAAAATGTAGGCACCTTGATGCCGAATGTTTGAACATAGACGAAGATGTTTTTAGTAGTTAGGTTTCTTCCCTCTCCCTCCTTTTCTTTCTTTTCTCTTCCTGTGGAGTTTTGCTTTTTACTCCATAGTTGTGCAGCAGTTATGCACCAGTGAGAACCACTGATGTATTGCTCTTTATGATGGTGATGATGAATCATCAAAAAGAAGAACCTAGCTCTGAATAAGAAAATAATTTGCCACCACTTGCAAAATATCTCGGAAATTGCTGTGTTTGAGTGATGTGAGCAAGTATATGCCTGTCAAGTATGCTAATTTATTTCACAAACTACACCTTCTACGGCTAAGAGAATAGAAGGATAAAAGTCTTTGCAGAAGGGAGCTTGTCTGACCTCGGTTGTTAATTATTAACATTCAGTTTTATAAATTCATAACCTAGCTTACAGAATTCGCACCTATCATCCAGTAATAACCTTTAGGGGTACAAAGTCTAATGAAGACAGAGTCATTAAATATATTGCATTACTACCGTGTCTGTCCTCTACGCAAATTTTGTGAATGCACATCAATGGTTCTTAAGAAATTGTTGTCAAGTAAGCGAATATCCATTGGGCTCAGTGATGGCATTGTCAGATTATTGATGGACGGTTATTGACTTGAATCCTAGTTATAATGATCGATCTGATCTTGAATTTGGGAAATTGTGATTTTTAGGCTCAATGTCACACGATGGTGACAATCGAACAATTGACAGGTTTTCTATGTGCCTTAGCAACATAGTATAATGTTGGCTGGTAACGACTACCGATTTACAGTAGAATGGGACCGCTGGAATCCACATATTCTGATATCCTCGTGTCCCAACAGAAGGGAATATGTATATTCTTCACGTGTCTAGTGGAATTCTCACAATATGTATGGTGTCTTTCGTTTTCGCATGTTGGCGGAATTCCCTTGTTATGTAAGTGGACTCTCAGTGAATGAGTTATGTTAGCATGCCGATCAGGGAAGAAATTTTAATAAAACTTGCCTTCTGAACAGAAGCAATTTACTTGATGTCAAGACCTTACTAACAGAGCTGAATGTGAATCATGCATCACCACCAACAACATACAGTCACATATGATCACAAGCATTCTAACTGGGTTGTTAGATTGAATTTGATTGGGTACCACAATTCAACTACGTAAATAATAAGAAAACGGGAAATATTACCTGAAGCATGTGAGAAACATCAAATATGCCACAGTGTTTTCGAACATGATGGTGACTTTCCAAGATGTTTTGACATTCGTATTGTATGGGCATAGCATATCCACAGAATTCAATTAGCTTTGCTTTTTCGGTTAGGTGAAAGTTATAGAATGGTGTTCGTTTCGGCTCCGTCGCTTTTGAGTGTATCGCACACACAAGTGAAGGCCGAAAAAAACATCCTCGGAATTTTGTCACAAATGACATGAGACAATCCGCGAGGACTCAGATATATACCTGTAATTAACAAGATGAATGAATTTCATTTGCCAACATATTTTGACAAGTGTATACTGTAGTTTGTTGGTCAGTATCCATTATAGTAGCTGGGTAAAATCATTTCACATCGCCACTAGGTTCATTAAATATTTGGGAAACCAAAACTTCACAAATGATCCTTCTCAACGGGATTCGAATTGCTATTACTAATCACCAGACACAAGTGAATTCTCAAGCCGTTCGCCAGTGATATGTATATATAAATTGCTTGTCCATTTTGATAAAAGCAGTAGATTTTATTTTACACTCGGGTACACTCACTCTCAAACCTAATTTGCTGTGAATGCAAGTTTGTAGTGTGCACATTTACTCTGAAATTTCCACCTTATGCTCAGTCATAACATATCACCCTAATGTTGCTTCATGAGGATGTTCAACCTGTCTGCCGAACTCAACCAGGAACATAACAATATCACAATTGATGGTTTAGCTTTAGACTGTCAGTGATCCCGCCATTCCCAAAATTACTGGTCAGTTTACTGGTTGCTGTAGCAACCTCTTTTAAAGTTCTGTCAACAAGAGAATACACCCGACAATTTCTAGCCACTAATTATGCACTAAGAAACGGAATTCGTTTGTTAAATATATCACTTTCTCTACAGATATTGTCAGAAATTCATTGAAGAGATAGTCTCCAATTTTGCGTGTATTCCACTAGATTTTATTAGTGCCTAAAAAATACACTTTCAATCTGCCACCTTGCTAACTAGCTTATGAAGGTTTAGGTTTTCATGATAACATTTAAATATGCACAGTGCTTCACGCGCTTACAATTGCTTAGTTTTAACTGATGAAAGCTCTACAGGGGTCAAAGTTATATTTATTCTACTTGCTTTTCTTATTTCACCTCTGGTGTTAAATCTTACTCAAATAAAAGTTTTCAGATGTTTGCGAACATTGTTTGATGTCTATCGAGTTTTTATTGCTCCCTTTGCGTTCTCATTACGACGGCTCATGAGACCACGTGGGATTGTACTACTGCAATGACACTAAACCTCAGCGAATGAGAGTACGCAATATTATTCCTGAGTCTCTCGTGTTCATACAATTCAATAAATGGGCCAAATGCCGTAAACAGCATTTGACAGTCACAGTTATTGTTCACTGTCATCTGTGTTCAACTAAATACTGTTACTGATCATGTGGCATCAATGTTTCGTAGCCGGACTGTTCCTACTAACCTGTGAGTTTACATCATAAGGTGCACAGTCCATATTCTGGACGTGAAATTAGCTCCGAAGTCTACCATTTAGAAGTGCTTGATCTGGTTACCACTGGTTTCCTTATATACTCTTCAGGGCCAGGACTAAATGTAACGGGGTTGATTACAGGCACGATTGCAAAATTTTACATAATATACCACAGTTTGTGCGCTTTATCTGGCATAAATATTTTTGCAATAACTCAACCGTGTATTAGTGAATAAAGTGAATGAAGGATTTCCAATAATGACTCACGATTAACCTAACAATCCACTACGTAAATACCAGGATTACATGCAGCTAGCTAACTTTGAAATATTCCTAATCCTACAAGTGATGAACACAGGGCCATTTGTAGTGTGCAGCACTCCGACCGACTGAATTTATTCCATCCGAAGCAATGTGTTTACTGGAAAGTATTCATTTGCTGAAAATGTCTACAACAAATCCGGATTGAGATATTCCACTAAGCTGATATTTTTAACCAACGAAAGCCTTGTTAGTTTATTTATCAAGATCTTTCACTTTTTCCGAGTGTGTCCAAAATTAACTACTTTCTTACAGATGAGATATAACTATCATTGTTCCGAAAAATCTTCTGACCTGATCCCAAAGCACGTTGCCGTGGAAAATGCTCACAGTTAGCAGTATTAAAAACAAAACCTTTTCGGTTTTTTCATCTTCACTTTTTTTATTCACCATTAAGCTTTTCTTCATTAAGGGGACTCAAAACTTTCTCCCACGAATTTGGTATCGACGGTTGTTGTAGGATTTGACACATAGTGATCTTGATTTCCCTATCTAATTCTGATTTCAGCCGCTTACTTTTTTGTACTTAAAACCATTCAATGTTTGCCCTGCATGACATGGGTTGATGGTAGGTAGTTCTTCGATTAGTGTAACTACTTGCAATAGACTGCACAACGTGATTCCAGAATCGTTTTATTCAGTGCATGATATCCATCATATGGTCTAATGCGTGCATTGTATGCGTCCTGCTTGTTGCTTAGACTTTTACCTGTTATAAGCTTCACTCTCAACATTATTTACATACACTTGAAGCCTTTTACTGTAATTCAGTTCCATACAAGCTGAAGCTACCGCTGTTTATGGGCAAACAATAAGTATTTGTATACTCCGAATTTAGACATGTGGGAAGGCTGCAGAAGTACCTAGGACTAGAACAAGATCTTATAATTAGCCATATGGTAACGCAGCCGTCATCAAGGACTGGAGTCCAAGGTTTACAAGATCAATATTCATAAGGATTGAACATAACCCACAATTAATCACAGCTGTCGCATTCCCACAGACTCTTCAGTCGGCCCCTTTAAAAAACAACGAGCACTAGACTCGAGTTTTGCTCTTATTAGAGCTCCTCAGTAGCGCATATTCTTGCCACTGCCGGGACTAGAACTCCGGTCATGCTTCCATGAGGCAACCGTGCTGACCACTGCACCATTGACCTCACATTAAGCGCAAATGAATTATCATTTGTGGGTAATGTTTAGTCTATATGAAAACCAAAATCTCCTACTACTCATCAGCAATCAAGACCTATGGCCTTAACTCATTTAACATGTCTAATCTCTTTATTGAGAGTTAGTCCTTACTTTTCGATTGTGATGTAGCTGACAAGTTAAACGGCAATATTCTACTTACCTTCGCTGAACTTGAAACATATGCAACTTTAATGGAACCAATATTCCGTAGGAGCAGTTTCACATACTGGATTGGTTCCGCGAAACAAAATTTCTCTATATTGACAACGGTTGAATAATGCGTGGAAACACCACAACTAGTTCTGTACATCTCTGCTTAAGAAACGTGCAGTTTGGCTGATAAAGATTCGTGACTTAATATCTTACCGCTTAGATTCCATAGACCAAACGTTACCTGAATAAAAGTCTATTACCTCATATACATTGGAGAGTTTAGCTTTTGTTAGCACAATGGCTTCTCTGGCTTTTATATTCTTCCGACGAGCATTTTTGAACAAGTCCTACAAATTGCTGTTAGTATTTTTTAAATTGTATTAACATGGACAATTGAGCTTTCATCTAGTTAGAGTTATGTGCATCTGACTGTATTATTCTATCCCCTTGGTTTGTCAAAGTCATTTGTACCTCTCTCTTACCAGTAACTTTTTTGACTCACATTCCATTCAAAAACATTTTTGGCAAGATTCGAGAACGTAAACCTCACCGACCCAAGTTAAGAGGATGCTACTTACCGACATTCTGCTGATGAACGTAGAAACTGTCTGAGTTCGCAATTCTGATGCAGATGTACAGAATGACTACGATCTTATATACAACCATGCAGTTCTTGAACCAGACTGGAGATTCAAGGCGTGACGCAAACGTCTGAGAACAACATTTTGCTGTAAAGAACAACCGCTTAGTGTTCATGCTATCCTTCTCTTTTTAACGCAGTTCTGCAGTTAGTTCCGCCAGTAAGTAGGGTCAAGTAGATAATGGCTTGTGCTGATAATCGAGGATGAGCATGCACTCTAAAAGCAGTCTGTGCACTCCATACACACACGTATGTCCTACAACTTAGAAAGTACTGAGAGAATTTTGGTTCATCCTCCATAAGACGTACGCATCCAAGCAGGCCGTAAGTGTTACAATTTTCGCTGCGATACCTGTGACATCCAAATGAGCACAGAGCAGCAAACATTTTATTGAATGTACACAGAATAGTAGAGTGTATATCATATAGAAAAGATGGCGAAATAACTACTTTCAAGGAACTTCGAACGTGGTGGTAGTAACTTTTTTTAAAATAAAAATGAAACCTGGTTCGCATTTTCTCAAGGCCAGGGTGGCTGCTGTTGAGGATTTCAATACAACAAGTATCTGTTACATTAAGACCTGAAAATGGTCATTCCTTTTTTATCCGCCGTGATTTTCATATGTACCTATGGGTTGGACAATTACAGATGTTGTAGACGAACCAGTTAGATCAAAAATACACGTTCATTAAAAGTGATTATAAAATGTGCAATCTTTTCTTTACAACGATAATTTAATTACCATGTTGAACATAGCGTATAAGGTGGCACCAAACGTTCAGCCAGTTTGATGAGAAGGTTAACCACTATTGTCTGATTGCTTTAACAGTACGTGTTTCGAATTCATTTCCTTATGGATAAAAAATTCACGATGTTACTCTACATTGGATTAAGGTTGAAAGTTTCAAGTGCCAAGACGTGAACGCTACCATATATACGGTTAATGCAGATTGACTGTGCGAGATGTCTAACTGCATTTTGTACGACAATGGCATCAATATTTTCTGCTTCGGTTCTCCTGTCTGATATTAGTCCAGATGCCCGCATTTTGCCCACTATTCTTGTTTGTTTGTGATCACTTCTACTATCTCAACTTCGGACCGACGAACGATTTAAAAACCAGAGAGAATAAAATATGTATATAGACCACCTTCCATACAATGTGTTTGGATATCCGTCTAAAACATTGTTTTGCAAATGCGTCACACATGTATCGACAGACGATTGTGCGACTTCCGTAAACTCCATAGATAAAATTCATTCTTTAAAATTCACAAAATTCATTCTTGTCGTACTCTCCTATTGTTTACGCGTGCAGGAAGTGCTTTTTCTGAAATCATTGCCAATTTGTGTAAGCGGCTGTTTCCTAGTCTCCCTTGTTCGTTAACACACTTTTCAATCCTGTGGTTGCAACCTTTTGATTGTTAAATAAGGACGGTTGAAAATTTGATTTTTTTCCAAGATTACCCCGTTTTTGACACCGGTAAATGAAGTTAATCGTTCGCACGCTTTCCTTCACTTATCTGTTGAGTTCGGAGTAGGTAAGATTTGAGGATTCATCCTATTTACTGGTCGTTGTGGGTCACCTTTGTTGTTCTCCTTCATAACATACCACGCATAATTTTGTTTACGCACGGCTTCGTGACCACTTTGAGATGCCACAATGCTTGTACCATGAATTCACATCTTCATTTATATTCACTACAGTTGAAGTAATGTCCAACCTTCTGTGCACCGTTAACTACACAGTTCACCTGGTAACCAGTAGTTGTAGTAATGTATCCTTCCGCCGAACTTCGATGGCCTCCAAGATATTCTATATCTTCAACAAGTCCATTGAAAATGATGAACGTAGCTAGAAATGTATTCTTTGTTTCTCATTTCAACCACTTACTGTTATTCCAGTATACCCTAAGAACACACATCGGTTGTTTTATATAAAGACGTCTGAAACATTCAGTAGGCAATAGTTCCACAAATCCAGCTCTATATTCTCTTGAAGGATCCGCCAATTGGAATTAAAGGTAGTAACTTCTAACTAACATTTTGCATCATGTGAAGTATGGGGCTTGCCAATTGAGTATATTTTTAGTATACTGAAATTTTATCAAACGTAAATAATCCAGGCATCGCATAGCTTCATTTTAGAGGGGAGACCAGATGAACAGTTGATACAGAAAAGCTTCACAACCTATCTTTTGCACCAGTACTCTTGTTCCAAACCAAGTGGATGTTCCTAAAAAATTTCTATCGCACGGCAACTAACGCAGTTTTAGAGGTCTCAAAATTATGTTTTCTCTTTTGTTTAGGTACATCAGATTATTGCAAGATTATTGCATTGAGAACCATGGATCTCGAATCATATACACTTTACTAATGAGTAGTGTGGCAGATTGATGATTTTAGATGAGACCCAACTGTGAAAAGTCAGGGCTTCGGCTGGATTCGAACCAGCGACAGAAACACCATGCATCTACGCGACAAGCGCTCTGCCAACTGAGCTACGAAGCCACGCCAGGAGCTCGGAAATTTCACATTTGAACTCGGAACTGTTCAAGAAATCCTGTCGAGGCAGTCGATCTCCTGAATCATTTGGTGGATTCCATAT